>LPNX010258330.1:5398-18648 GCA_001517045.1 Pseudotsuga menziesii
CTGTTAAGGCATTAAATGAATTCTCACGTCTTGTATTAACTTTGAGAGACGTTGAACCTGGAGTTCTTAATTACCCTGAACAAACCAACACCGATTGAGGAGGCGTTTCGGGGCATGTATAGGCGTTAATAGAGGCGTTAAGGTCTCTGCCGAGGGATTTATGTACATGCCTGCTCATAAGTTAGGGGAAAAAAGATGAAACACTGAGTTTAGGCATGGAGGATTTGGCACCAGCAAGGTGATGGATGGCAATGCAGAGGGATAGTACCCAGCTCTGATGTGTTACGGCATTGGTCAACCTTAACTAGGACTGCACACAACGTGGTGTAAGTGTTTGTTTTCTATTGGAAACCCTTTTTGGGCATTTTTTGATCTGCTATAATAGGTATTTTCACATGCATAGAGCTTTAAACCCTACCTGTGTCAAAAGTGCGCTAGGGGCCATGGCATGAAGCCCGAGTCTTATAAATTTTCCACATTTGAAGTCGTGGCCTCTTCCTGAACCATCCCAGTCTCCGGGACTGTGGATTCTAATTGTTAAGAAAATTATATCCTGGGGTTTAACAAAAATTTAAATCCCCATAGACTCAAGCTGTGATCTATAGACTGCGCCTTTGTACTTAGAGCATCTGCTTTCAATTTTAGCTGTCGTAGAAATTTCAATCCAGCAGTGTTCCTGCTAGACGTTGATCCTTTAAAAGGTATAGGATTGGTTTTTTAAAATGGATACGATGTATGATCCATATCAGAGTTACAGCCTGTATTTTTACAAAATCTTGTCTGCCGTCCTTGTCACAGCGATTCTGCAAGTGCACGGCTAGCTGCCGAATACAAGATTATACCTTACACGATCTCGACCCCTTTTATATATTAAGGCTGCGATTTGTTTTCCTTGGGAAAAACGTGACAGTATACTAGCTTGTGGTTTGGGGGTAAGCTACAGGCCGTAGCATTTCAGAATCTAAGGATATCGCATAGGTAACAACCTCTGCGTTGTTTTGGTTTTCCGCCGGAACCTACCCTCCTCTACGACCCAGACTTGGATTTTACCTCCCAAAGCTGGATCGATAACTCTAACCTCGGTATACTTGCGAGTTGCTGCACTTAAGCACCCAGTTGGGAGTCTGCAAGATTTTTCCCATGAAATATAGGTCACAGGTTTGGTTTGGCAGGCGGTTCAAATAAGTTAGATGCTAATGGCATCCATCGCTGTCACAGAACAATGCTTGCATAAGTTGAATTGGCATGGGATGTACCTTGTAGGAAATTCCACCAAACAGAACCGAAAGGACTCTTTCATAACTTTAGATATGAATTTTATTGTGGGATAATTCGTATGCATAAACCTAGCCTTGCGGCTTCTCAAAATAATTATTACCTGAACATCGATTATAATCTTAAGGGCTACAAACTTAGGATATCCTATTGTGAAACAAATCATAAGATATCTTTTGTGGTCTCCTCGTGAGACTGAATATCATATGAACTTATAATCAAATCTGAAGTACACGAAGCGGTTTACATTGTAGGTTGTCGATGCCACGTATATCCTTTTTTTTGCAGGAAGGAAAAACAGTTGGGTTTTTGCTTTTCTCCATATGGAGTAGTTGCATGCCAAATGAATCAGACACTACCATAGATGTGTCTTTTTATGCATATTATTGCAAGTGCATGAAGAATTGGTAATTATTATGCACGTATTAGTATGATGGGAATTGATAATTACTATGGATGTATTAATATTGTAAATTGTTAATTGTTGGTAATATTGGGAACCTATTACTATTATGCATAAAAAATTGGGTACAGACAGTATTTTATTGTGAATGTTCATAGAGAATTGGGGAACGACCCATTTGGGTACAAGGAAATATCTTAGCCAAATAATTTCTAGTTGCAATAGTAAATGGTTTTAGAGATGCTCTCGGTGAAAGAGCTATGAGAATATTAGAAGAAAGTATGGCTACATGGTTGTAGCATATTGTAACTTCTATGAAGGTATTTGTAAATGCTCTCACAGGAAGACAGTTTATGGCAATTATGATATTGCGGATTGTAACTTTTAATGAATCTAATGTCACCAGATGTGACACCCTTTTGGTGGACGTAACCCCAAGGTTGGGGCGAACCACGTACATTTGCGTCTTTCTTGTGGTGTCTTCATGTTTCATTTACCTGTACTTGTATTGTATGCTTATCAGATTGTTCAATGACCATGTTAATTGAAGCAATACTGTAAAAGATAATGAAGTTAACATAGTGAGTATGGTACGCCCACAAATATTGCTGAAAGGAACTATGGTGATTAAAATGCCTGAGAGGCTCACTTCTTAAAAGTTATGAATGATAGTTTATTTTCTTAGAAAGAGTTTAGGATATTGTCCTCGACACGATTAATATGCTAATGAACGATGATTGCAAGGAGATATCATTCAACTAAGGAAAATGTACCTCTTGTGCTACAATAGTGTGATTTAGATAATGAATAGTCAAATGAGAACATCTTGCTAAGGGGATGGTTGTTTATAACCTGGTATCATTAATGACGGGTACCTTAAGGTAAGGACTTAAAGTGAAATAATAATTACAACCATTGAAAAACCCATATGTTAGTAAAGTGTGGCTATGTGGATTCTTGTTATCAAAAGAATTTGAATGTGTAAAATACAGCTATGTCATGTCATGGTTACTAGGTAACGCTTTTAGTGAAAGGTTGTATTTAAAGACTTTTTAGCGATGAACACGCTTGAAGGATTCAGCCATAAATTTAAAACATTCATGTAGGTAACCTATATAAACACTACAATTATATATATTGATAGTAACACTTGAGGCACCCTTTTCGAAGGTATCAATAGCATGCGATTGCACCAAAGTTGTAGGAGGTTATCACAAAACATTTGTTTGTTGGCTGAAGTTGTTACATAACGTATTTTGTGATTTTGTGTATTTTCCCTTCACCAGTATTCCGGATGGTTGTTCATTGACATAAAATGGTCTTCCTTAATGTTGTTCCTTTGTTTCTAGTCTTTTGGAAGATGTGACACTAACCCTCATAAGCCTTAGTAGGCACTAGTATCGTAGATACAAGTTCTTGTAGGTAAAAGGAAATGAACGAAATTCAAAAGTAATTTCAAGGTAATAGTGTGTGGGAGAAGTTACAGGTTAACGTATTTGCTGACACTCAGTTCAAAAGAACTTTACTTGGATGGGTTAAAGATATATTAAAAAAAAAAAATTCTCTTACCCATTTATCTAATTCTGGAATAAGGTAACTCGGGGACATTACAATTTATATTGATGCCCATGTGTATCTCCTTAAAATCTATGGTGACTAGGCCCAAATTTCTGTGACCAATTTTCTCAGTGGAAGGTGTTCAACCAAAAAATATTGGGGTTTGTTGAGGTTCAAAACTCGAATAGCCCATTCAACGTGCTTGTGGTTGTAAGGTGAGGATAATTCCTTTTCACCCAAACCCTAATCTCTTGGGTGAAAGACACTAATGTCTACCTATGTTCCTTGATCAAAATGAAAAAAAATAAACATTAAAACTCTATTAACATATTCCCTTTGATTAATAAAAGAAAAAAAAAACATTGAAACCTTCCTAATATAAAAATGAAATCTCAAATTCAAACTCCCAAATATTCTTTTTCTCAAAATTAATACTTTATTTTAAAAAAATAAAAAATTAATACTTTATAAAATAAAAAAAATAAAGAAACAGCTCACCTTCAAACTTCACAAATTCAAATTTGGTTAAAAAGAGATTTTTTTTAAACCTGTTCAAGCTTTTGTTAACGATCACAGATTCAAATTTCAAATTTGGTTAAAGAGAGATTTTTTTTTAAAGCTGTTCAAGCTTTTGTTAACGATTTTGTGATGGTTTTTTTTGTTTTTTTAAACTACCCGTTGAAGCCAGTGTTGAAATTTGGTTAAAAAGAGATCTTTTTTAAAGCCGTTCAAGCTTTTGTTAACGATTTTGTGAAGGTTTTTTTTGTTTTTTTAAACTACCCGTTGAAGCGTGGAAAGAAATGAGGATATATATATATATATATATATATATATATATATATTTCGAATTTTACCCAGCTTAATGTTTGTCCTCTTCCTCTCTCTATGGTGTCCTCCTCCTCTGTCTATGGTCTGGCCTGTGTTCGGGTGTGGTCTGAGTCATGTGTTGCATGTGGTGTCTGAGTCTGTGTGGTCTGAGTCATGTGTCTGTGTGGTAGGAGGTTAGACATCCACTGCCGGAGCCAAACATTTTCGCCATTGGAACTAGTGACTTGAGAACTGACAGAAACATTTTCGCCATTGGAACTAGTGACTTGAGAACTGACAGAGGAAGAGTGGGTGGGCTCACTTACATAGAAGCAGCGGGAGCGAACGAGAACAGGACCACGAACAATTTGACGTGACAGACTCGACATGCCTCGGGGAGATGGACGCCCAATTCACGTAGGAATCGGGCGCCGAGGGCCAACCCCTGGNTGGAGATGGTCGCCCAATTCACGGAGGAATCCGGCGCCGAGGGCCAACCCCTGGAAACACTTTCTCCTCGGACTCAGACTGAAACTGAAACCTTTCAGAATGCCAACAACATCATGGAGGATTGCAAAACTGTTAATCATTCACAGCGAGATACTCAAGGTAAACTATGCATTCAAATCAGAAAATTCTTTCTCATCCATTTACCGTTTGGAAATGGCTGCTTTGTTTTCAACATTAATAAATATTTGGGTATGACCATCTTGAACTGACAAGATAGGAATATTGATCAGGGCATCAGAGTTGGATCTGCTCGCTGAAACATGCGAGTCACTGGAAATAGACCAACAACTCGAATGCATCAAACAGTTCGTGATGTGTCATCTTAGAAATGTCGGATATGATGCAGCGATCTGCAAATCGCAGCCCAAGGATAACAGTCGAACATTTCCTCCCGGTTAGTTAGTGGGTTTCTTTGGCTTCCTATTTCTTGGCTTTAGTGGGTTTCATGAATTCTTGATCGCGTTTTTTTTGTGTCATGAAGATTCCAGTGCATATATCGGTGCAAAGAGAAATTCAGGATGACATCAGGGCCCTCAAAAACTGAACAGCCCCCTGGATATCCGTACAAAAAAATCCTACAAAGCCAGAAGTAGTGAGTCAATTCATTTCCTTGCAATTTTCCTAATTGAAATTATTAAATAACTATTTCTATATTTTTTTTCTTTACATTTTTTTATTTTGTATTTTTTTTTCTTTGTTTTTTCTGTTCAACTTTAATTTATATAGCATTTATTATATTGTATTGTTATTATTTATTATTTATATTTTAATATATGTATTGTCTAATTTTAGTGCATTTTCTAGGTGTGTTGGAGATCTTTTTGTATGTAAATCTATGTATTTTGTGTATGAGATGATTTTGATGCTTGATATGTTTTTTATATGCAACTTTATGTGTTTGTAAGATGAAATGATTTTTATGTTTGATGTTTGTGTTTGTAGATCTTTGTAATGCAACTTTATGTATTTGGGTACGTAGAACTTTGTATGAAATTACAGATGTTTGTGTAGATTAGTATGTAATGTTTTTTCTATGCAATTTTATGTGGTTGTTACGTGTTCGTGTAGATTTGTATGTTTATATTTAAATTAGTTTGAGTGAACTTTAACTTTGTACAATTATGCAAAATTTGTTAGATGAAATGGATTTAATGTTTGCTAGATTAAATAATGTCTTTTCTATGCAACTCTATGTTTGTTGAATTAAATGTTTTTTATATTTGTTGGATAAAATGATGTGTTTTTGTATGCAATTCTATGTGTTTGTGTTTGTGTTTGTGTTATGTGTTTGTGTTTGTAAATCAACTTTATGTATTTCGGTATGTAGAAATTTGTATGAAATTGCATTTGTTTGTGTAGATTTGTATGTTTATGTAGATTTTTTTGTTGGATGAAATGATGTGTTATTGTATGTAACTCTATGTTTGTGATTGAGATCTCTGTACATGTTTTTTGTATGCAACTGTATGTTTGTTAAATTAAATGTTTTTTTATTTGTTGGATAAAATGATATGTTTTTGTATGCAATTCTATGTGTTTGTGTTTGTAAATCAACTTTATGTATTTGGGTATGTAGAAATTTGTATGAAATTGCATTTGTTTGTATAGATTTGTATGTTTATGTAGAATTTTTTGTTGGATGAAATGATGTGTTATTGTATGTAACTCTATGTTTGTGATTGAGATCTTTGTACATGTTTTTTGTATGCAACTCTGTGTTTGTGTTTTTAGCTCTTTGTACTGCAACTTCATGTATTTGGCTATATAGAAATTTATGTGAACTTGCATTTATTTGTGTATATTTGTATGTTTATATTTATATTTTTTATTGTATATATTTTTTCTTACATATAACTTATTTATATATGTATGTATGTGTATTTGTAGTATAATATAGTAATAATATAAACACTAATTTTTATATTCTTTTTAAATTTTTTAAATTTTTCTATTTTTTATTGTTATTTTATTTCAAGTACCATTTACTTTTTAATATCAATTAAAAATAGTCCATTCCATTTAATTTTTAATCGATTAAATAACATCATAACTTTAAATATAATCAAAGTAATTTAATAAATACAAATTATTCATAATTACAAGTAATCTAATTTAGTTAATTTTTAATGAATTAAAAGTAAACTATATTATTAAATTTTTAATTAATCAAATAACATTATAACAATAATAAAATAAATTTAATAAAAGAAACTAATTTTTAATGAAAATAAATTTTAATAAATATATAATCAAAAATTAAAAAAAAAATCTTAAAATTAAGAAAATCTCTCAATACATTAATAATATTTATTAAAATATAATTATTATGAAACCAATATCAATTTCAAATTAAGAATTTATTTACTTTTGGTTATCATATTTATTATTTGCATGTATATTTGTATGTTTATATTTATCATTTTTTTGTTTGTTTTGTAGGTTTATATTTAAATTTTTTTATTTAGTTATAATAAAAATAATTTAATAAATACAAATTATTGATTACTAAAAATCTATTTTATTTAGTTTTTAATGAATTAAAATATATTAAAAAAACTAACTTTAATAATTACGTAATCAAAAAATTTAAAAATAAATAAACAACTTTTTTTGGTTTATATAACAACCAATAAAGAATTTAAAATCTAAAAAAAAAACACCCTCAAATATATATTCTAAAATCTTAAAGCTTAAAAAAATCTCAACATATATACATATATTTTTAATACATATTTAATATTTATTCAAATATATATTCTAAAATCTTAAAGCTTAAAAAAATCTCAACATATATACATATATTTTTAATACATATTTAATATTTATTAAAATATAAGTAATTAAAAAATTATTTACTTGGTCTATAATATTTAAAATCATTTAATTTAATTTTTATTTATTATAATATTTGAAAATTCTACTTTTATTATATAAATTTTCATTTTCAATACATATTTAATATTTATTACAATATAAGTATTGTGAAACAATTATAAATTTATTTACTTTAGTTATGATATTTATTAATAATTTAATATAATTTATTTATTATAATATTTAAAAATTTATTTTTATTATATAAATTTTAATTTTAAATTTTGAATTTTATAATTTTATTTTTGAAATTTTATTTTCTTTTAAATTTTAAATATTAATTTTAATTTTAATTTTTATAATATTTAAAATATATATAATGACATTTTGTAACTAAAATTAAAATTGCAATATGTTCAGGGGTGGCAGGTGCGGGGATCCTCCTCGATCCCAGAGGACATGTTGAACAAACCTTTGCTTGGGGCCTAGGAACTAGGACCAATAACGAGGTTGAGTGGTTGGCAATCCTACAGGACCTACACTTACTAGTCACTAAAAATCTCCGTAAGGTAATGATATTCGAAGACTCTCGACATGTCATATTCAAATTGATCAACGGGTATCCCTCTAGATCAGTCAATTGTCGCTGCCTGTATGACAAAGCAAAGCCTCTCATGACTAAATCCTATGATACATTTCACATCCTTCACCACAATAACTCTGCAGTGGACGCTTTGGCTAACATGGGGGCCTCCCTTCCACAAGGCCATTACAACCATAACAGAAACACTCCTATCATCAAATTCATTCCATAATGGTTCATCGAAAGCTCTCCTTTCATTTACAAGTTAAGAGGCCCTCCCTCTTCTCAGTCCTAAAACTGGCTATCTCTTTCCCTAACGGCAGTTCTAAGGACCTCCCTCATCTTCCACCTTATCCCTCCACCCCTCCTTTCATTTCCCCTTCCCCTTATCCCTCCTTTCCCATACTTCTTCACCCCCTCTTCTTTTTACCCCCTACCCTTATCCCTCCACACATCCCTCCTCCCACCGCCTTGTGTCACCTTCCAACAGTTGGCCTCCATTCCACACTCCATCTCGAAGGATCCTCCCATTCATTATGTTGTCCTGCCTTCCCCCTTTCCCCCACCGCGTGGTACATTCTCTGCCCACTTCCTCTCTCGGGTATTGTTGGCTTAATGGCTTATCGGTACTGGGTTAAATGCCCCTCCTCCTCGCACACTCCAAGTCTTTTCAACCATTTCTATATGTCTTCTCCCTATAGCAACATGCAAACTCATTTTACTCCTTCTCTCGGCTCTGTTTATCATGAGGTCCCTCCAAAGCAAATTCTTCTTAATGTAATTGCAGGTGTTAGTGAAGGGTGGCTACAGGAGATCCTGTGGGAAGCTCTCCCTCTCACTAGAACTTTTGTGAAGGAAAGGCTTGCCCTCGCAGCCTTCTCCTCTTACTCCTGTAGCACCCTCTCAGGTTCCTCGTTGTGGTTTTCAAACACTGGTCCTGGCTCAAATCTCATGTCTCAAGCGCATACTGTCAATTTTGAGAGAAGCACGGTCGTAGGCTGTCACTGTACAAGGTGGAAGGAAGGTGCAGTTGGCACCTTATTTTGCAAAGAGAGGCAAAGTAAAGAAGGTTCCTCCCTGCAACAGGAGCTCAAAGTGTTCAATTACATTTTAAGTGGTCTCTCATCTGAGAATCAAGCTTGCGTGCTAGCAGGCTCTGTTCGTGCTTTGCACTGTAATATTGCTCGTATTGATCTTCCCTCGGGAACCGACAGAATGTCTCAGGCTAGTGAAAATGCAGGTATCATGGATGTGAAAAAGAACCTTAGGCGTCTTTATGAGATGATAGCGATTGGCATAATGGATAACAAAGAAATAGCGCAGGAGGTCAAGAACATGGGGGAAACTATGAGTTGCACCTCTCTACAAATCAGCAATCACGATGCAAGGATCAATGACAATGAGAGCAATCTGAGGGAGATAACGGTTTACATGATAGGATCCAAGAAGATCTCTAGCGTTGAATCAACATGAATCAGGGAAGCAAAGTGAACGGAACCACTGCAGCAGCAGAGCACCCAGTGGAGGAAGAATCTATGGTTCAACCCAGGAAATTCAAAGGCAATCCATAACCAGTTTTATTTTAATTATGTTCAAATGTTTATCTGTCTTTTGCTCTGTAATCAATTTATAAGGGTATACATTACCCCAGGCACTAGTTGTTTTGAAAATCCTCTAAGTGTAGTTTTTTGGACAACTCTTTGAATAAGCTTATTGTGCAGAAATTTTGAACTACATGAACTCTCTGTTCTGCTATCTTATCTGTATTGAATGGATATGCACAGCTTGTTTTATAAAAACCTTTTATAGATGATGTTTAAAAAAAAATAAAAAATTGCGATATGTTAATTAAATTTAACATTTTGTCATTAATAGTAATATTATAAATCTTTATTTATAAAATAATAATAATATTTACTTTATTTAAACTATTTAAAAAGTTATATTTATTATAAATTTAATAAAATTGTATTGTTTAAGCAATAAAATTTTGATGATATTTATCATTAATAATAAAAAGATTATAAAATTTAATAGGTTTGTGATATTAAAATAATAAGTTTTACAATTACACAATATAATAAAGATTAAAAGTATGTTTAAATTTTAATTTTTACATTGTTAAATATATAAAATGTAAATAAATTTATTAAAATATTTATTTATTTTATTGAAAATTTTGGTTCATTTAATAAATTGATAAAATATAAATTATTAATATTATTAATTGCCTTAAAACGATTTGGGACATCTCAGCTTGGGAGACTAAACCACCAAATAGATGGGATGGCTGGCAAATTCCTAAATGTCCGGCCGATCTCCAAGATGAAAAAAAACAGTTGAATCATCATTTATATGGCTCTGCTTCAATTTCCAGAAGACGAAAGGACCGATGTGGTTGGGGAGGCAACTCTGGTAAGTATACTACAGCCAATGGATACAGGATTTTTGCAGTTGTGCAAAACGTGCAAGACGTTACCCAAGCTACCCAAGCTAGAAAAATATCTGGGAGTGCAAGACGTTACCCAAGCTAGATTTATTTTCCTAGACTCTGATGCATGGTACAATCCTTACTAGTGACAACCTGATGAAGAGAGGATTCGAGGGTCCTTTTAGATGTCCTCTGTGCTCAGTTTCCAATGAAAATAGACAGCACATTTTTTTGGACTGTCCCTTTGCCATCGCTGTTTGGAATGAAACAATGAAGTCGTGGGAGATCGAGTTCCATATGCCAAGCAATATTCATCTGCACTTCCTCAACTAGGACAAAATGTATAAAGGAGATCTGGAAAAAAAAAGGTTTCATACTCTGCTGGATGAAGATCCCAAAAGTCATCTGCCGGTGCATCTAGATTGAGCGTAGTCAATGAATATTTCAAGATAAAGCTCACCCAACATGGGAAATTGCAATCAAGGTAAATAGTCTAATGGGTGAGATTGTAAGTGTGTTGAAGATCCCCAAATACAAAGCTAAATTGACATATAGAGAAAGAAATTGGTTTCAAAGTTTCAACATCTCTGCTAAAAATTCCTTGGCTATAAAACAGTTGGAGGACTAGGAAATTAGGATGGACAAATCCCAGTTTGAGAACTCGCTAAAAGAAAGGAAAATTTTCAAATTGTTTTTCGATTGAGTTTCCAAAGGAAATCGAGGAAGAGCGGGAGGCGAAGGGGTTGTTATGTGTCTAGAAGGGAAAATTGATTTAGAATACTATTGGAATATTTTACAGGATTCTAAGGGTGAAGGAGTGGGTGAAATTATGATCTTTGGAGATTCCCGATTAATCATTCAAGCAATGAATGGGGAAAGCTACTTTACGAATATAAGATTAGTTAGACTGATTAATAGAATCAAATCCATATCTAAGGCTTTTAGCCAAATTAATTTTTTTCATATCCTTTGCGAGTTAAATGCTCTGGCGGATAGTGCTACTAATAAATCCATGACCAGGGGTAGAAATGAATTGTATGTTAATCAGTTACTAAGTACTAATGTACCTCCTTAGCATGATTTTGGGTTAAGTGGAGCGTCTATCTTTTTGGAGATAGTAGTCTAAGTTCTAGTTTCCAAACGAGTTTGTATTTTCAGCGACTTCATTGTCAAGCTCTATTTTATAAACATACCCATTTTTGTCAAAAATAAAAAGCATGCAATTTTTTTATAATTAATAATTGTAATGATAACATCATACAATTCTTTATATTTTATTATAAATTAAATTTATAAAACATTTTAGAAAATTATAATTTATTATAAATTAATATTACACAACATTTAAAAGTGAATTAAGTAAATTTTTCATAATTTTCATAATAACATTATAATTTTTATTTATAAATATTTATTAAAATTAAAATAATACAAAATAAATTATTTGAAATATTTTTTATTATGAATTAAAAATATAACGTTTAAAAAATTCAAATTAAACTTTCCAAATGTTATAAAGAGATTTGATTTAACAAATTAATTTATAACGTTTTTATTAATAAAAAAATATAAACAAAATAATTTATAATGTTTTTATTAATAAAAAGATATTACTTATTAGTGTCTAAAATGTTACTTATTAGTGTTTTAATAAAAAATTATTTATAGCGTTCTTACTAGTGTCTCAAATGTTAAATTAATAATTGACTAAGATTGAGCTATATAATTTAGTCACATTACACTCATGGAAACTCTCATGGGCTTAAGTTTGATGGGTGGTCGTCTTGGTGTTACACTTCACACACTTGGTTTGTGATAGTTCGGAACAAGGTCACTCCAACCTATAAGAGATGCTTTGAACAAATGAAGTCTCGAGGATAAGAGGCATATTACAATTATGGAAACCCGATTTGCAGATGAGGTCGCTAGGAAAACCCTAAGCAGTTAATTGGTGAGCTCGGTATTATGGTTGATGATTCAGGTTCAACCAGAGCTCGTGAGACGTGATATTTGGAAAGCCACGACAGAATATGTAGATGACAAGTTTAACGATGATCCTCGAATTTAATGTTTTGAAGCTTGATGTACATATTTAAGTTGTGTTGATACAAATTTTGTTCTCAACATTATGTGGCTTATGTCTACTAGATTTAGCTAATGGGCTCTCCACTTATGGAATTTGGTTTGACCATGCTTGTAATCTTTATCAAAATTACCATATTAACCATATTAAGTTATGGCCGTTGCTAGGAGTTTTAATCACTTTTATGGTGTAGCTTCAACCCTCACATGAAAATGGCTTATAGAAATTCAAATTCACATGAAGACATTGCAAGTAAATTAAGCATCACTTTGTCTTAAAAACAAAACTTTCAATAAATCTTATGAATACATTTGGAGATTGTGGTAGGACTAAATCTATCAAATTAATTTATGATAGTTTTGAATTTAAAATATAACATTAAGAAATATTAATTAATAACTTATATATTAAAACTTTATATATAGGTTTTTTTTCCAGTCGAAAAAGTTCCTTGATATTCATAAAACTTTTGTATATAAGTTATCGAAAGCAAACTTTACATTTATTTCAAATACCAAAATTTATTAATAAATAAACCATAATTATATTAATTACTTTTTAATAAATAAATAAATATATATTAACATTATAATCATTTTAAATCTAATTTAAAATATAAATCCTCTTAAAAAGATGTATATTTGTTTTTGGACACATTTTTGCAAGGAACAATTCAACTAATCTTTTTAATACAAATTTTAACTATTATTAAAAAACACTAAGTGTAGATATTTTTTTCTTAAAAAAATATACCCATTATTAAAAAAAAACAAAGTGTGGATACCCA
>LPNX010258330.1:21003-36022 GCA_001517045.1 Pseudotsuga menziesii
AAGAGCTATTACTTTGTCCCACCACCTTTAGAAATATCTCTTATGTATGTTATCATAAGGTATACTAGGCACTCTAATCCTTCATATACTAGTGGTGATTAGGATCTCTCCCGTTCTTCTTGCTTTCACAAACAGTGGAAATGATCATTGCAAAAGACTTTACTAGATGTGAAGCTTGATATTTTACTAGCTTTGCAAGAATCAACAATTTTATATTTCAAACATCCAAGTGAGATCATCAACACCAACCAATATGACTAGTTTTTAACTCAACAACCAACTAATTCTTTTATTTTTGGTGATACTAAACAAACCCGTTTTATGAGAGGAAGAAGATAGTATTAGTAGTTTGAAGATGATAAAAAAAACATCAAGTGAAACTAGCCAAATTAAATATAAAATATAGGTACTCTTGTAATCCTTGAAATCAAGGTAGCAAATCATTACAATCTTCTAGAATATGGGTTTTTTCTTATGTCATGAGTGCAAATTATCTAGAAATATATGTTGAAGTGCAGCAGTTAGTGTAAATATAAGCACCTCTTTTGTTTCCATAAGAAACTAGGATCAATTCCACTGACAAATCTATATACAACATGAGAAAACCCTACTTTTTCTATGGTTTAACCTTCCTAATTTGTTTTATGAAATATGTCTCTATTAATAGAAATGGCACTGTGCTTGATGCTTTGGAAAATAGCTTCCAAATGACAACAATATGGAAATTCATAAATTAATTGCTAGAAGCATTTATAAAATGGAAGAGAATACTTATTTTGTCTAAAGGTGTGTCCAGGTCCAATAGTACAATTAGTGAGCACTAGAAATGAAGCATGCTCTTAATCTGCTAGTAACCCATTATGAGAAAACCATTCAATTTAAAGTCCTTATGTTTGAATTGCTATTTTCTACTTGAAATGCCAATACCAACAGTTAAATGATTGGATGTGGACACATTTTGAAACTTGGTAGCACTAAATTTTACATTTATTAGATTGAAAATGTGAGAAAGTGTCTGAAGCGAAATGTTGAGCTTAGTTGTCCTTGATGTGAGCATACATCCACACGATGTTAACAAATGTAATGATGCCCCAAGAACTAAACACCAAGGCCTTTCTTGACCACTCTATACCCAATTATATACTGTATTGAATCTAATTAGAGAAAGCTTTATGGAATGACATTTTTTAAATGTAGTTGAAATCTAGTTAGAGCAAGATTTATGGAATGACATTTTTTAAAAGTAGTGGAGCATAGATTGGGAGGATGAATGAACATTGTTACTATTTAATGGGATAATTAAATCATGAACAAAGAAAGATTTCCGAGGAAGATTGCATGTTCTTGAATGGAATTGGTATGTAAGCTAATTAATTTAATACATCAAAGAGTAAATGTGTATCCAAAAGTGTAACATCACTCTAATAACCACCCACATCTCACCTCTCTTGAGCAAGTTCAAAAATAATATACAAACTTGAGAAGTCGAGTTGCATCCCATACCTAATTGAATGTGTAAGTTCTAGGTACATAGATTTACGATAGCCTTTACTCCCATTCACCACATCAATCTCCCCTTGCACACAACTTGGACTGGAAGATGGGTGTGTGAGAGAGAGTTAGTCCAACATCCATCGTTTCCTTCGCAACCCAATTTTTCTTTAATAGTCAATTTATTGAGAGCACAAAAATTAGAACACGTGCACCAATTGCCTTATTTCTTTAATACAATGAAAATTGGCAATGAATAAGGACTAGTGCTAGGACAAATGACTCTGACCCCAATAGTTATTGAATAATCAAATTTCATTCTTCTGGGAAAATGGGTGTCGATAAGGATACGAATTTGGGAGTTGATTTCCAAGAATCAAGGGAATACCATGATCATGCTCATTACATGAAGGGGTTAAGCCACAGGGTGTGTAAAAGAATTGTTGATGTTTGGTTAAAACCCACTGCAAGTCAACGTAAATTTATGGGATGGGGATATCCATGACTTTAATGGCATGGAATTGGGCAAAAATGTTGGAGTGGCCTTTCTTCAAGAGATTTCCCATGCAATGAGAGTTGGTAATCATTGGAGAGCTTGAATGAAATATTTGGAGGGCATATGTTCAAGCATTTATGTAATGTCCCCCTTGTAAACCCCTGAATGCTATGTAAACTTTTGAATATTATTGTATTTCGTCTTCTGGTGAGGAGCCCAAGGCAAAGGCCCCACCAGTAAGACCTTGAAACTAGTACGGCCCAAGTTCCAAGTCGGAAGTTTAGGTCGTAGACACATCCTAGCGATGGGAAAATTGAACGTACAAAGGCGAAAGAGCATGGTTATGGATTTCCTAATTAGCCCAAAATAACTACCCTAGCCTAGCCTTCTTTTGACTTCGGCACAAAGGGGCTTTTAGTTATAAAGTTTAACAAGGGAAAAACCACCAAGGGTTTTTCGAAATGAATTTCAGGTAAAAGCTTATAATATATATATATATATATATATGGATCGAGCATTATCATTATGCATGAATATATATATATATATAAAGAGTATTTATATATATTAAAAATAGAGAAGAGGAACCCTATATATATCTATATATATATATATATATATATAAAGAACTTTACATGCAAATTGAAGAGCAATGCCTTACATACTTAATCGGAGATTATGTGGAAAACAAATTATATATATATATATATATATGTATGTATGTATATTATTGACACCTCATATATTTGTTATTAAATTTCTATTGACTATGGAAATAAGCGATGATGGTGGAAACTATTACCTAATTTACAGCCAATAACTATTAAGGCATTAAATGACTTCTCACGTCTTGTATTAACTTTGAGAGACGTTGAAACTGGAGTTATTAATTACCCTGAACAAACCAGCACCGATTGAGGAGGCGTTTTGGGGCATGCAGAGGCATTAATAGAGGCGTTAAGGTCTCTGCCGAGGGATTTATGTACATGCCTGCTCATAAGTTAGGGGAAAAATATGAGACACTGAGTTCAAGCATGGAGGATTTGGCACCAGCAAGGTGATGGCTGGCAATGCAGAGGGATAGTACCCAGCTCTGATGTGTTACGGCATTGGTCGACCTCAACTGGGACTGCACACAGCGTGGTGTAAGTGTTTGCTTTCTGTTGGAAACCCTTTTTGGGCATTTTTCGATCAGCTATAATAGGTATTTTCACATGCATAGAGCTTTAAACCCTACCTGTATCAAAAGTGCGCTAGGGGCCATGGCATGAAGCCCGAGTCTTATAACTTTTCCACATTTGAATTCGTGGCCTCTGCCTGAACCATCCCAGTCTCGGGGACTGTGGATTCTGATTGTTAAGAAAATTATATCCTGGTGTTTAACAAAAATTTAAATCCCCATAGACTCAAGCTGTGATCTGTAGACTGCGCCTTTGCACTTAGAGCATCTGCTTTCAATTTTAGCTGTCGTGGAAATTTCAATCCAGCAGTGTTCCTGCTAGACGTTGATCCTTTAAAAGGTATAGGATTGGTTTTTCTAAATGGATAAGATGTATGATCCATATCAGAGTTACAGCCTGTATTTTTAGTAAATCTTGTCTGCCGGCCTTGTGACAGCCATTCTGCAAGTGCATGGCTAGCTGCCGAATACAAGATTATACCTTACACAATCTCGACCCCTTTTATATCTTAAGGCTATGATTTGTTTTCCTTGGGAAAAACGTGACAGTATACTAGCTTGTGGTTTGGGGGTAAGCTACAGGCCATAGCGTTTCAGAATCTAAGGATATCGCATAGCTAACAACCTCTGCGTTGTTTCGGTTTTCCGCCGGAACCTACCCTCCTCTATGACCCAGACTTGCATTTTACCTCCCAAAGCTGGATCGATAACCCTAACCTCGGCATACCCAGTCGGGAGTCTGTAATATTTTTCCCATGAAATATAGGTCACAGGTTTGGTTTGGTAGGCGGTTCAAATAAGTTAGATGCTAATGGCATCCATCGCTGTCACAGATCAATGCTTACATACGTTGAATTAGCATGGGATGTACCTTGTAGGAAATGCCACCAAACAGAACCGAAAGGACTCTTCCATAACTTTAGATATGAATGTTATTGTGGGATAATTCATATGCATAAACCTAGCCTTGCGGCTTCTCAAAATAATTATTACCTGAACATCGATTATAATCTTAAGGGCTACAAACTTAGGATATCCTATTGTGAAACAAAGCATAAGATATCTTTTGTGGTCTCCTCGTGAGACTGAATATCATACGAACTTATAATCAAATCTGAAGTACAGGAAGCGGTTTACATTGTAGGTTGTCGATGCCACGTATATACTTTTTTTTGCAGGAAGGAAAAACAGTTGGGTTTTTGCTTTTCTCCATATGGAGTAGTTGCATGCCAGATGAATTAGACACTACCATAGATGTGTCTTTTTATGCATATTATTGCAAGTGCATGAATAATTGGTAATTATTATGCACGTATTAGTATGATGGGAATTGATAATTACTATGGATGTATTAATATTGTAAATTGTTAATTGTTGGTAATATTGGGAACCTATTACTATTATGCATAAAAAATTGGGTACAGACAGTATTTTATTGTGAATGTTCATAGAGAATTGGGGAACGACCCATTTGGGTACAAGGAAATATCTTAGCCTTTAGTTGCAATAGTAAATGGTTTTAGAGATGCTCTTGATGAAAGAGCTATGAGAATATTAGAAGAAAGTATGGCTACATGGTTGTAGCATATTGTAACTTCTATGAAGGTATTTGTAAATGCTCTCAGAGGAAGAGAGTTTACGGCAATTATGATATTGCGGATTGTAACTTTTAATGAATCTAATGTCACCAGATGTGACACCCTTTTGGTGGACGTAACCCCAAGGTTGGGGAAAACCACATACATTTGCGTCTTTCTTGTGGCGTCTTCATGTTTCATTTACCTGTACTTGTATTGTATGCTTATCATATTGTTCAATGGCCATGTTAATTGAAGCAATACTATAAAAGATAATGAAGTTAACATAGTGAGTATGGTACGCCCACAAATATTGCTGAAAGGAACTATGGTGATTAAAATGCCTGAGAGGCTCACTTCTTGAAAGTTATGAATGATAGTTTATTTTCTTAAAAACAGTTTAGGATATTGTCCTCGACACGATTAATATGCTGATGAAAGATGATTGCAAGGAGATATCATTCAACTAAGGAAAATGTACCTCTTGTGCTACAATAGTGTGATTTAGATAATGAATAGTGAAATGAGAACATCTTGCTAAGGGGATGGTTGTTTATAACCTGGTATCATTAATGATGGGTACCTTAAGGTAAGGAATTAAACTGAAATAATAATTACAACCATTGAAAAACCCATATGTTAGTAAAGTGTGGCTATGTGGATTCTTGTTATCAAAAGAATTTGAATGTGTAAAATACAGCTATGTCATGTCATGCTTACTAGGTAACGCTTTTAGTGAAAGGTTGTATTCAAAGACTTTTTAGCGATGAACACGCTTGAAGGATTCAGCCATAAATTTAAAACATTCATGTAGGTAACCTATATAAACACTACAATTATATATATTGATAGTAACGCTTGAGGAACCCTTTTCGAAAGTATCAATAGCATGTGATTGCACCAAAGTTGTAGGAGGTTATCACAAAAGATTTGTTTGTTGGCTGAAGTTGTTACATAACGTATTTTGTGATTTTGTGTATTTTCCCTTCACCAGTATTCCGGATGGTTGTTCATTGACATAAAATGGTCTTCCTTAATGTTGTTCCTTTGTTTCTTGTCTTTTGGAATATGTGACACTAACGCTCATAAGCCTTAGTAGGCACTGGTATCTTAGATACAAGTTCTTGTAGGTAAAAGGAAATGAAGGAAATTCAAAAGTAATTTCAAGGTAATAGTATGTGGGAGACATTACAGGTTACTAAACGTATTTGCTGACACTCAGTTCAAAAGAACTTTACTTGGATGGGTTAAAGATATATTAAAAAAAAAAAAACTCTCTTACCCAGTTATCTAATTCTGGAATAAGGTAACTTGGGGACATTACATATGGTATCAGAGTCGAAGTTGAAACACTTGGGCCTAATTGGGCTCAAAACGCTCCTACATGTTTTATTTTGGAACTACATGTCTACTGACCTTGGAGTTGTGCAGGGGAGGCCGGAACATTGGCACAACAAAGATGACCCAATACCTTGTCAGCTCAATATGAGACCCGAGCATGTAAGTACACATGTATCTCGTTATTCTCTTGATCACATACAAATATGTTTACAACTAGCTAAGACGATTTCTTCGTCTCTATTTGGGTTTCCCAATAGACTTTAAAGAGGTATAGAAGTCTTCTTGGTCAAACTCATGATCGTCGAAAGTTCTTTAGTAATTCCTATTATAATAGTAATGTCGGATTTGAAATTCATAGTTGAATTGGTTGTAACTGAACTGATATGTGTGGAAATGTTGCGATAGGTTACACAGTAAATAATGTTGTTAGAAAAGTAGCATTAAAAGGGTTACCTAATTACCTAAAGAGCTAAAGCTGAATGAATATTGACTGTAAGTCTTCCCTACTTGATTAGGGGTTCATAAATTGTAAATGTAAGTGGCTGATCAGAATATACTCCAAGTCGTAGAGGTATCAGGTTGGGGATTACAGTTATAGATACATAACCTGCATACATAACTCACGTGAATCCCTTGAGGATAGCAAGGTAGCTATTAAAATAGAAACATGATAAGATGATTGCTTAGGAGTAACTGTATGAGATTAGCCGCAAAACTATCACGCATAGTAAAAAAAAATAAAAATTTAAGCATCAGTTAAGCAATGCTAAAAGCATATGTTGTACTGTCAAAGTATATACAAGTACAAACTTTATTAAATAAATATTAGGAATACTAACATTGAAGCACCTCTTTACACTTGGGGTTGCATGCGAAACCATGAACAAATAAATTCCACAAAGGCATATGGATGATCTACTCATCGTAACATGTTGGGTGGTTTGATGACAACCGTGTCACACATCTGAAACTAGGCTTACCTTACATTGAAAGGTTTGTTTCCTTTGTAATTATTGGGCATTAGCACTATTGAAGAATTGCTTTGTTATCTAAATCATCGTGTATTGGAAATGAATGCCGTGAATCCTCCAACCACTTTGCATTCAACATTTGTATCATTTGCTTCACATCTGAGTTTATTGCCCATTGAAATTTGCTGGATAACATTTGGAATTGCTGCTGATATATGTAAACCATTGACCTTGTGGTTGAGCATTAAGATCAAAATCCTTAGTTGGCTTCCAAATTTAATCAGGTATCAATTCTGAACTTGTTACTGAAATTGTATTAATTTGGAATCTGATTCTTGAGAGTTTTCTTTGGCATTTAGTCTCTTTCCTTGTGAATTGAACATTAAAAATCTGATTGAATGCGTAAAGAATGTTAACTCATAGTAGAAAATGGAGGTTTGAAAGTTGATAACGATTTTTGAGGTAATAAATCCAGTAATAGAGGTATTGAAGTTTTGTGTTTTGAAACCTATTGTTTGCTCACTAAAGTGACAAATATAAATGCAAGTCCCAGAGTATCTCTTTTGAATCCTGACATTGTTGGATTGAGCATTGAAAATCCTTAAAGAGACAGATTGGCGAATGTAATTCTTGATCTATGTTTATCTTGCTAGGGATATTTTGGATATTAGTGAATGATGTTGTACATACTGAAATGTTTTTTTTGTAGTTACAAGTACCATCTTCATAATTGTTAAGAAAATGAATTCTTAGAGTCGTGCTCTTATTGGTGAACATTATGGAATTGGTTCCTTGTTGCTTGGATTTGAGTTTTGATCTTGAACTATCCTATGTTTTGATTAGCCCATGGATGGTATTTTTCATTTTTGGGTATTGATATGATAACCAAATAGACTATTTTATTGCTATCATATGTCTATTTTTAGATTCTAGCACGAACCCTATAATTGAATTCTAGCGCTAGATTAAATGATCTTGTTGGTAGTCTTGTGAATGAAACCATTAAGAATTTGGGAACATTGTTGTTGCTTGGGAGATGTTAAGATTGGCATCTTAAGAACTGATACTGATGTTAAAAATAAATAAGTTGATGAATGTTGTATAATGTGACATGCTAACATGGCAAGATAGGCCAGGAACATTAACGGTTGGAGCCAACCGTTAGGAAATATTTGTTGCCATAGATAAGGAGGTTAAGTATGGGTGTTGTTTTACTTAATATAATTGTCGAACCTTGATTGTTTTTATAAACAAGGGCTAACTGTTGATGATGTTGTTGCATACTAAAATTGCAGGCTTCACCAAGATTATGGTATATAAATCTGCCTGTGTATGTAAGTTACGCTCAATTACTCGGAAAAAGGAGTAAGGAGTAATTCTTTTTGTTTTGTTTACAAGGATATGTAACTCGTGAATGACGATTAAAAATCGATGCAAATTATGAAAATTGGTTATTGCAATTTTTGGTTATCAATGAATGCTTTGACTGACTATGTAAGTTGATTCATGAATCGGGACAATGACAATAAAGTCATGAAAGTACCATGGAGGGTGCATTGCAATAATCGGGGTTAAAATTTCATACAAATACAAACAAGGAAAAATTTTGGATGCCGCGTGAGCACCGTGGTGTTAGGCAAGTGATTGCCGCGTGAGCACACTGGTGTTAGGCATATATACTGCAGGAGCACAATGGTGTTAGGCAAGTGATTGCCGAGTGAGCACATTGGTGTTAGGCATATGGTGTGTGTAATATCCCTCTCCTATGCCCTAGAATATCTTGTAAATTTTGCATATTATTGTATTAGTCTCGGTGAGGGCTCAAGGCCAAGGCCCCACCCAAGACAACACCTTGTGGCTTATAAGGGTTAACTGTCTAAGTGAAAAAAAATACTTAGGAGACATAATGCAACTTAACTAAAGGCTAACAAAACGAGTGATCGTCAAGATCCTCTTTTAAACAAAGGGAAAGAGATGTCTTAGGACATCAAACTATATGATAAAAATGATGGAATTGCGGATAAGGGTTACCACGCTAAACCCTACTAAGATATAACATTAAACATATAACTATACGGTTATAAAATAATAAATATGTGTGAAGGCATATATATATATATTTATAAATATCATAACATTACGATATTAAATGATAAAGTGGGTAGATTCGAGTAGTTGGGGATTCTATTCTTTAACGGGTGAAATCTTAAGTCACTATTTCTGTGTAGGAAATAGCGGGAATTATTCCCATAACAAGAAGATAAATTAGTTTTCCCCACCACAAAGTGTGCAACGGACATATTTTTATTTTAGGAGAAATCGCTATCGAATGGAATTATGTCAGAAAAGTCTATTAAGGTATTGGACGCATGTGCTGGAGGAATTCTTTTCACAGCTAGATTTATGGAGGCCTGTGCTAGCAAAAACGATGGCAGATTTTCTGCCATGATTTTTCCTGGATAGTTTGGCGCACTTGGGGGAGAGAGTCATTTTCTGTAGTTTTATTTAGGAGGGAACTCTGCATGTTGAGGGGGGAGGCAGCTCGATGAGTTGCATGTATACACCCCTGCGTCCTTACAGAGTACTCGGAAGAATGAAGAGCCTCAGACGAACCATATAGATCTTGCCCTATACTCTGAGTGAAGACCTGATCTGCATACAAGTCGTGACCCCTCTCATCCTTTTCTAGCAGCAAGACTATCCAGGGATTAGGTCGAGCAGTTTCACGGCTGTCTCGTCCTTCTTAAATGAAAGCGTGGAGGCTTTCTCTTGAGCATGATAAGAAGGAGTCTTTGCGCTGTTCGGGAGGAAGGGCGCATGACAGAAAAATTGAGTTCTGTCCCATTCTTTCTGGTGAGAATGGTCATGGCAGAGTTTGTGAATGGAGGGAGTGGCCGCCAATTTTCCGGCGATGACCGTCCATGCACTGCTGAAGATTGGGCCACGAAGGAAATGGAGAGGCAGGGCCTACGAGGGATTATGAAGGGGACATGACTTGTTGACTACGGCGATTCTGATTTGGTAAATGTTTATAGTTTTTCCACAACGCCTGTATGTATATGCTTTTGATAGATCCGTTATGCTTGCGTTTCGTTTTTATGAAAGCTTGTTAAAATTTCAAACCTCAGTCAAGGGCCTGCATTCTTGTCTTTCATCTGGGTGGATCTACATTCAAGATGAGGCGATTTACATCCCTTCCTTTTTAGAACCAGATCTATCCCTGGTGAGAACCAAGTTTTACCTGAAATCGATGTGCATGACTTAGGAACATATCTATCCCAGGTGAGAACCTCCAAGCTGTATCAGAAATCCTTGTGTATGATTTTATGAACCAGATCCATATCTGGTGAGAAATCCATGTTTTGGTTGCAATCATTGTGTATTTTGAAGTGAAGCAGATGCATACCTGGTGAGAACTCCATGTGTGGTTAATTGCTGGGAATTTGTTTTGAAAAAGAAAAAAAAAGAAAAAAACCCCGATCCAGGTAGGTTAAGAACTGCGCTTGACCCTATACATTTTCTGTCTGATTGGATCGTGTATTTTTCCAAGTCTGCATGTGCATGGAGGTCAGGCCATTCTTGTTTTAGATTATGCCGTCTTCTATCAATCTGGTCCTTCCTTTACTGCATACTTAAGGATGGTATTTTACGGTGGCCATCCTAGTTCAACCTTCGACCTGGATGTTAACCAAAGCTAAACTCCTCCTTACTATTTTTTTTGTTTAAATTACCCTCGAGCTAAGAGGATGCTCCGTTCGGGCTGCACGCTACTGTCTAGGATCGGGTCTTGGAAGACTCTCCACCGTTCCTCCTATCCAAACCCCCCCTCCATCCTTGTGTGCTGCCAAATGCTATTTTTTAAACTGCATTTCTCTTGGAGGTTGGCGTCCTTGTGGCACCATCTGCTCGGCAAAAAAACAAGGGTAATCACGGCATTTGCTAATTAACGCTGCATGAAATTGACAGCTAGATACGATACTAGAAAATACGAGTCCTCTTTTATATCAGTCAGCGCTGGAATGAAGTCTGTGTGCCTGACATATGCTACACTCTGTTGGTGTTCTATTGAAGATATATAATCGTTCTTATACGATGCACAGTGAACATCGATGTTGAATTTGGGTCAGACATTAACCTCTAGAAAGATGGGAAATTTACACAGTCGGATCTTAGAATAAAAAGAAAAGTAAATACCAAGCTTTTATGTACTAATCTACATCACCATATTCATCTAAATGAGGTCAAAATATGTAAAGGTTAGTAGATGCAAGACAGCGTTTTCTGTCTTGAAAGAATTTAAATTAAAAACTGCTGAGCATAGTTATAAGACAGCGATTCTGTCTTAAAGGAATTTAATTTATATACTGATGTAGCGTAGCCTGAGTATTTGCTTCCTTTCACCTAATTTGGTTATCAAAAAATAAGAATAATAATGAGCACAGTATGGTTGATAGTTTTGGGTCTCAACCTCTAAGAGGCTTTAGACTCTCCACTCAGGATTGTGTAAGTGGAAAACAATTGAAAGATAGTTTTGATTATATCATTCAAAGAGGGCCCTGCAAATAAGGAATCTTAGTATATTTGTTTTGTCCCCTATAATAAATGATTGTGGAAAAGATGTAGTACTGGGACTACGCTTTGTAATTTTGGTAGTGTCCACTATTAGAGATATATGTGGAAATGCCGCAGTATTGGTACTGCCTGTTTGTAACCTTGTTGAATACTTAATGAAAATATAAAAAATCCGGACGGTTTGGTCTGGACTATCTTTGGTGGACGTAACCCCAAGGTTGGGGTGAACCACGTGAATTCGGTTGTCTCATTGTATTATATCTTGTGCTGGTTTATTTATTTTTGTCTACATGATGATGATGATTATGATTGTAGTACAAATGTGTCAATTGGTGAAAAGATTACAAATTTTTTTTTTGCAGACCTCTTGAATGCTTTATAGCTCTATGGTAACTGGGGTATTTTACATATGGTATCAGAGCGAGGTTGAAATGCTCGGGCCTATTGGGCTCAAAACGCTCTGGGTACCTTAAGTTGTACCCAATACACATGGTTATTGACCTTGTAGTTGTGCAGGAGAAGTCTATGTCTTACGGGGCTTCAGAAGGTAGCATCCTCTGCGATTTTTTTTTCTAGGTATGACTCATGATCGCCTTCTAAGTGTGCTTGACTAAAAAAAAAAATATAGGTCTGTGTATAATATAGCATGTGATTATGTTTGTCGACTTATGAATGCACCCGAAGTAATAAATTCTGCATGGGATTAATTCCATTGTCTTTTGGCTGTGTTAACTTTTATATTTCAAGGGGCTTATGTCTCCTTGCACCAGAAATCATTTCTTTGAACTTTGTTATAGGCATAAATTTCTGCTATGTTTTTTCTTGGTGAGGGCGTTAAACTTGAAACACATTTATATGGGTTGAATTATTTATCATCTGGTAGTTTCTAGTGTTTTCAGTTTGATTTTCGAATTAAACATAGAGATAAATCGCTGGTAGGGATCAACCATTGCAATCTTATATAGATCTGGTAAATGCTAAATGCTAAGGTTTAAGTTTTAATTATTATTTATATGGAAATAAATAGCTGCTAGGGATTAGCGATAGCAATATTATACAGATCTGGTGATTGCTTGTGTTTTAAATTTAATTTTGCTTCAAATCTAGAAAGAAAAATTTGTTGGGATTCATGGTTTGAATTATTAACAACTGGAAATCGTGGTAAATGTTTTATCGATAAGTAATAGGGAATTGATATGCCTATACTGCAATTTCATATTTAAAAAAAAAAATCGATAAGGGTTGTATTTGCGTTTTCTTCTATTAGGCATGTAAATATACGCTAGGCTTGAAATTTCATATCTGGATCTATATATATATAATTCCTGCAATTTTGTACAATATGGAATTTATATGCATATGCTGTGATTTCATATCTGAAAATTGAAAAAGGACTCTATTTGCGATTTTACATCCGGTATGTGTGGGCGTTATGTCTGCAATTTCATATTTGTATCAACATATGTATGCTTGTGATTGGAGTATTTGTTTAAGATTACTTTTGGGGCTGCTCTACCTTCTAAATCAATTTGGATTTTGTGTGCTTCTGCATTGGATTTATCATGCATGTGTTATTATAAATTGAGGAATGCAATTTGGAGTCTCCATTGGTATTTCTAGATCATTATCATAGCCTTTTTGCCATTTGATTGGGTGCGATATGGATTATTATACAATGAATGTTTACTGGTTGTGCCAAAAAGGATTTATTAAGAGTTAGTTTCTGATTTGGATAGATTCCGAGAAGTAATGCAAGAATGTTTCCAATGCTATTTAACGTTATGATGGAAAGAAGAAAATATATAACTGTGTTCCTTCCAAATAAACTTTTACAAAAATTTACTGATTTCGCCCTGTTCATTATAACTGAGTCCATTAAAAAAGAGAGACATCAAAGATGTCTTGTGGCTTTGGAAATTGAATTCAGTGTTACTGACACAAGCTGAGACTAATTGTTCTTGCTAAGTGACAAAAAAAAATATACAATGTTGAAGAACATTATGGGAAGCTTCATTAATATTCAAAGGTATTTCTTGGCTTAAGCTGCCTACGCTTTCAAGTAGCCCAGACCTGAAAACTTTATTGAAATTGAAAATGCCTTTTTTTTTTGTATGGATTTTGAGAACATATTTAAGATATTGATTGTCTTGTATAACATACGAAGTTTTCAACATGTTTTCTATTTAGATCATGGTTGACCATTTACCATTGGCTATGTTGCGCACACTTGGTGGGTCTTCTTTTGGGTTCTTGCATGTGTTAGTTTAACTTATATCTTGCTTCCAGTTGTAATGAGGGATGGGTTTGAGCTCCTTATGTGCTGCTAACCTTAGTTTTGGGTTAATTTTAAATTTTGCGATATGTATAATCTCCGCGATTAAATGATTGTTTCCAAAGTTATTTTTCCTCGACATGAATAGAATGGCAAATTCAATGTGTTTATATACTAGCTGGTCTATGAATAACATATGACTGATTCTTATGTCCCTTATATCAATGGAGCCAGTTAACAGGGAGTGATCTTCCATAATAACATCATTATTGTTTATTGTTTAGTCGAGAGGTTGTTGCTTGGTTAGAGGGTGAGTATTCTTGATTGATTGAGTTTTTCCTTCTCTACCATAGGTTCAAGTTGATTACAATAACCTGTATCATGTGGGACATGCTGGAGTCGTTTGTGGTTCTCTAATGAATAGACATTTAAGAATGTGTGCCTATGCAATTTATGTTTAGTAGTTATATTGAATTCTTTATTCCAGGAAATGTAATGATTTTGCAAAATCTTTTTCGGAATCGTTTATGATGCTCCATAAGCAAGTACACTGTATTTGATATGCTGAGAGATTCAAAAGTTAGTTTTATTGATTTGAAAATTGCTTTGTGATTTGAGAGATTCACAAAATTCTCTATAGCTAAATTGTTGTTACCTTGGAACACATGCCCTGCATAAGAGATCTTGTGGTATGACTACATATCTGCGAAAAGCAACTAATTGTAGGTATTGCATCAACTAGAACTTCTCGTACACATGAAAGGTAAATAGCAGAGATAGTTGGACATAAATGTAGGGTTTTGAAAAGTACTGTGATTCATGGTTTTGGTCATGTAAGTCAAAAGGTTTGAAAGTAAAATTGAAGGAAGTATCTGTTTTTAGTTACAGTAGGAAAAATGGCTAGTACCATCACATGGTAATATCTGTTACACTTAACCCTTGTGAATTTATGTTGAGTTTAATATTGTTAATGTGTAAGGTGGTGTTTGCATTATCAATTTCTCAGGTTATATATGGTGTCTTGCGAATTGTGTTGTTGTAAATTGGAAAGGTTTGTGGCTTTGTGTGAATGCTTACTTATCAAATCTGGTGTTGAAAGAACTGAAAAGGCTCTTACCA
>LPNX010258342.1:0-21539 GCA_001517045.1 Pseudotsuga menziesii
GTGGTGACAGTGGTCCCCAGCTCTCGCTTGCCCCCAAGGACACACATAGCAGGTTGTGACTTTCCTGCGTCTTAAAGTGTGAATTAGGCGGCAACACCCACTAAGCGCCAAAAAGAACCTGCCAAGGCATTGATCCCTCCAAACACCGCACTACCCACTTAGCTACCAAGACACTTCCCTGAGAGGTGACATCAATCAAGCCCGGACCCCCATTGTCCATGGGCATAGTGCAAACATACCAAGGATCTAGAGGTAGGCCACGCTCCACGCCATACTTCGACCACAAATATGTCCTCAAGAGCTTGTTATCACCAACCTTGTAGTTGCCTATGTGAGGTGGATCCAAGATGGATGGTAGAGGGGCAGGCAACTAAGGAGGTGGAACCAAGACTGCCTAGACTCCCAAATGGATGGTTGTCACGCCAATCAAGGCAGTCTTCGCTTTATGTTATCTAAGTCCGAGACAACAAAGGGGGAGACCCAGATCTACTCTCGACAGGAGAGATCAGACCTAGACACTAGATCAGATCAAGTAGGATTGAGGTACGTAAGGTGTAAGGTAATTGAAGACCCTAGATCTATGGGAGATGTTACCAAGTGTGCCAAGGCTTTGGATTAGGGTTTTGGAAGTGTTAAGTTCGATCCAAAGTAGAACCAAGGTAACTTATGGGGTGGATACAAGATCTAGGGTTGAGGTACTGGCAACTGATGAAGATAACCGCTGCCTTGGGAAACGTAACCAATGTAGGGTGAGTAAGGACAGAGCTGGGACTATCTAGTACCAAAGGGATAGACTCAATGAAAGATGTGACAATGTCAAAGTACCTGAGTCATCAAAGAAAAGTCAAGTTTTAGGGAAAAGAGGTCAAAAGAGGGCTAGCGCTAGGCTTGGCGATCAGTGCCAGTGGGCCTTGGGCAATGGAGTCGGTATTTGCACAGCGTTAGAGTGAACCCACTTGGGATTTTCCCTGATCTATGGTCCCAGAAAAGTGTTTGGCCCGAAAAATTCAGTTTGCAGGGGAAACCAACAAAAAGAGGGCTAGCGCTAGGGTTTGGAGGGACAGATCCTCAGATCTAGGACAATCTAGGAGGAATCAGCTTAGCGTTGGAGGAGAAATTGGATGGGGATGACCTGATTTACAAACCTAAGTTGAAAAAATGCAGAAAAAATTAGATTCGGAAAAGTCAGAAAATGACTAGGAGTGCTAGGGCGCTGAAAGTCAGTTTCTCATATCTAGGGCCACCTGGCAGCAATTAGCTCAGCGTTGGAGGTTTTTTGGAATGAGGAGGGCCCGATCTACGAACCCAAGTGATTATTTTCCGGAAAAAGTCAGATTTGGAAAAGGTCAAAATTTCAGTGGGAGTGCTGGGGTTTAAACAGTCAGTTTTTTAGATCTCGGGCAAACCAACCACTTTTTGGACAGCGTTGAGGATGAATTCGTGAGAGGGATGCTCAATCTAGAAAACCCAGCAGTGGTTTGTCCAGAGATCGAACGGTTCCCTGATTAAGTATTTTTGGATTTTTTAATATTTTGGAGTTTTCAGTAAATTGAAGAAAAGCAGGTACAATGGATTGAGATCATGGAAGAAAAGAACCAACCTGTAGATCTTACCTGGAAAACCTTGTAGATGCCTTGATGATGATGATCCTTGCCATCTCGATCAATTTGAGAAGATTGAAGCGATTTCTATGTCCAGTGTTTGCCCGAGGAAGTCAATGCGCCCTCTCTCCTGCACAACAAACATCAACCATATCAAATTTGTTGTGACATGAGAAAGAAGCTATATGCTGTAGAAAAATAGCAAGAAGAAATCATAGGTCACCACAACACTAATGAAAACTCCCTGATAAAAAACGAAGACAATCTAAGCGAGTTGAGGTCCCCTTGCAAAAACATCCAAGCTGAAGTCGTCCTCCTGTAGACAAGACAATGATCCCAAAAAATATAGATCTCATAACAATTTCTCGAATGCTAGGAAGCAAAAGACTTTCCAATCATCATCTAAGAACGTCAGATGCGAAGGAGATCCAAAAAATATTCACAAGAAAAGTTTTCTATTATTCAGGTCCAAGAGCCAAAGACCCTTTACAAATGAGAATCTCTCTCCTTTAAATAGAAATGAGAGAACCAAAATCCTAACCACTTTCAAAACGAGTGGCTAAGATTAAAAGATATAAATGTTCTAATCAATGGTTGAGATGAACTCAACATACAATACATGGATCAATATAACCATAAAGTACCAAAGTGGACTAGATCACTCATAAAGAGGGTGCCCCACTCAACAAGAAATAAATGAAGCACATGGTGGGTCCATGGAGTGTTAACTAAGTCCCTCTGGGTGCCCCATGGCACAATAAAATAATAAAATATTTTAATTTTTTGACTTTATGCCTCCTTGAGGAAATCGCGAGCCTCCCAAAAGCTCCAGAAAATAATATAAAAATGCCCCAAAAATAGGTGTGGGCCCAATTAGGTGCTGCAACTGCTGGAGAAAGTCCGGAGTACATCACTCTCATCATCATGACTCATCCCATGTCATTTCCCTGCCTAAGTAGCCCAAATCGATTTCTTCAATAACCATTTAATCATTTTTTAATCTGCCTCGGGAAATGTGAACCTGCCAAAACAGCCTCTTAGGGTGCCTGCGTTGTCCAACTGAGCCCACCAGGCTCTCTCGGATGGGTGTACTATGATACAATCAAGTGGTTGCACCCCCTATGCCCCATACAGCGCCCTAGGAGATCCAATAAAAACATCTCCCTGCTCAGATACATTATCTTGTGAAGCAGAACTGCATCAAAAGGGTAAAATGAGCCTAACCATCTTTGCAAGTGCCCGGAACTACAAATAAGCTATTTCATTAGACTTGGAGAGTCCAAATCCATCTAAGGTGTATACTCATACCCTTTCCAGGTCTCTACCTGATCATCAACAATATCCAATAGACAATATAATCACCTGTAAATGACCAGATACCAATAATATAACTCAGAATATCATTCATCTGATGTTAGTGTTATAAGGCTAAGAGTCAAGACATGCTCTACAAATCATTTAAGCAACAATCACAATAAGTAGCAGTCATCTCACTGGCGGTACATCAACCAAATACATATATAGGGTTTCATTTATTCTTACTTAGACCAGACTTTCAGGACTATACTCACTTCATAGTTGTAGTCAATTTGCTAGTGAAGGGTGAAGGCTGAAATTTACAAGGCTAAAGAAAATGATGACTATCAACTTAACATCATGACACTTTGGATATGGAGAGGGAAAACTCACTATAACCACATGCTGGACAAACAACTACACAGGGAACGGCAGTGCGTCGCAAATGGTTGAGTTGTTTAGAGAGTGCTTATTCAACTTAGGCATCATGTCTACATCAAGTTTGATCCAGGTTCATTAGGACCATCAATTTTATTTTCATGGCCTCTTTGGGCTATATGACCCTTTGGGACTTCACCAGTGCTTAAAGGCGCAGCTAATTGCAGCTTTCATCCGAGACATATTCAAATTTATAAGGTCAGCAATATTTGGATATAGCATATATTTAACCATTGCTTTTGGGACCTTTTCTTATACCCTTCAACGGGTATTTTAGCATTTCATTGCTCTTGCCCTTTGTTCACATATGTTAAGAAACACATTTTAGAATTTACATTTTCCATGGGCGCATATATAAATATTTCCAATACATGAGCTTTCAGTTTTAGCCAACAACATCTCAAGTGACCAGGGGGAGTTCTGCATAGTGCCAAACATCGGGACAACCGACCAGAATGATTTAGGCATACAATCCAACTCACCAAAGACAAGTTCTATCACCAACTTAGAGCCGAGACACAATATAAACAAAGAGGTTTGTCCAACAAAGGTTCTAGCAGGGAAAGGTCCTCCATGCCACAAGTCAAGTAGTAAGTCGGGTTAAAACAAAACTGGAAGGTAATGGATGGGTGGAGATAGTGAAAGATGAAGCCAACACTAGCACGCCAAAGCAATGGTGGGAATGACTACATCTATTCTCCCTAAGGAGGGTAAAACCAATGAGTATAGATCAGGAACTTCCAAGTCTAAGTAGGGACATCAATACATAATACAAATACATCCAAGTCCATATATTTATGACCACCAGATCATGACACTAAATGCTAGTACATGTCACAAAAATGAGTATAAGAGCAATGATAACCAGAACACAATATAATAAATGCTGAGTCATAACCATGCAAATAATCCATCTAAATCATCATCTGTCCAATGAGAAAACACTAATACCAATCTGGGCATCACTAACTACTCTGCAAATGACTAAATGGCTACATCAGTCCTCGAATCCGAGTGTCCTGAGACTCAGTCCTGACATGGGAGAGTCTAATAGTCCACTAACAAAATAATGATCCGTCAAAACTGCTCATCTCAGCATCTCATATGTAAGAGATCTGGCTGAAAAATGTACTGTATCTGAAAAATAGAATATGGTAGCCTGGCTACTATATATGTGATAACAGAGCTGTTCAAGCTGCTAGAAGTGAGTCTTGCTCCCAGTTTTTGCAAAAAATTCACTCCTCTCTATCCACGCTGATCAGGACTCTGTTGATGGGGCTCTTGCTTGGACAGGTGGTCAGGAGACAAACTAGATATTCTGCATTACATGATTCCAAATATTTTTCGGTTCTTTTGTCATAATGGTTAATCTTTTCAGCATGCCTGAAACACTCTGGGTTCATATTCAAATTTGTAAGCTTGGAGATTATATATCTTGTAACTTACAGGTTTCAAATTATCTGTAGTTTTGTGATCTTGCTATACCTGTCTGAAATGACCTACTATTTATGTGCATTTCATCCCTGTTTATACTTTGCATGATTAGGAATTGTTCAGCAAATATTTCTCTGTTTGTCTCTCATTTAACAAGTTTTCTGTCTATGGACCAGGAGTTGGAAGCATAATGAACGCTGCAATGGATCCCATTTTTATGTTCACTCTTGGCTTTGGTGTGAGTGGTGCAGCTGTTACTACTGTTGTATCTGAGTAAGCGTTTAATTCAAAAAGTCATGACTATCCATATTCATATAACATTCCTTAATTGCATAATATGTACTGCATGGTGGAAATCTGAGTTACTAGGTGACCCAGTGAGTTTTCATTAGTAGAAAAATGAGGTGAAGTTGTTATGCACCAAAATATGTGGTATGCAGGTTCTCTTATACAATCAGAGCGAGTTTAGATAAAATTTTCCTCTGTAATTTGTCATTTTTCTTAATTGAAGTCTGCAGAATCTTTTCCTTTAATGTTCAGAAGTCTTTTCTGAGGATATGAAATTTATGGTTTGGGGAAAAATCTGCAGATATTTCATTGCCTTTGTGCTTCTTTGGAACTTAAACAAGCAAGTGATTCTCCTACCACCAAAGATGGAAGAACTACGGTTTGATCGGTACTTGAAATCTGGTAAGTTCATTTTCCTGATTAAGTGGGCTATTCATTATTGCTACTTTTTTTCCAGATTATCTACATTGGCTAGATATATCTGTATAAATGGTTGTGTTAATAGTTGCCCCTATTTATTATATTTCCAGTACCCTTTAGAGGTGTCCATGGTATCTTTTATTTGCAAGTTTTCTATGCCCTATATCTTTACATAGGTGTAAGATGTGATTTTAGTTTAACATGATAATTGCATTTGTTCTTTCATTGAGTTCTTTTTTGATTGATATCATTGAGATATAGACAATGTATAATTGTGTTTGCTTGCTATTTTACAATCAGATTGTTAGTTTTGACTCTTGAAGTTTGCAATAGTGCTTTAAAACGTACATCCATTATGACATTGGGTTATTTTAATATGTATTTGTCAAATGTTAGCTGATAATAAAAAAAGTGTGTTTTATCATTTATGTATTCTTTACTATGCTTTGTCTTTGTGGCTGTCGGGACATGCAGGATGTAGAAGTTCTCTATTCCGTAGTATTAGATTGCTATATATGATTACTTACAGTCATAACTGACCAAGGGCACATTTGCATTCCAAATTATTGATGTCAAAGTGACCAAGGATATTGGTGGCCTAGCAGGTGTGACTATTTTACTGCAATACTCTTGGAGGCGTATGCATAATTCAGTGTCATTTACTGCTCTACTTGGGTATACCTGATATCTCCAAGTAATTTTCATAGGTTCTCTTGCTGATATTTGTTGAATGTCAAGTCATATGGACTTTGGAATTCAATAAACAATGTTATGTATCTATAACACTTCGAAAATTGTCTCATGCTCCCGATTGGCCGATACTTTTCATATATCTGGATCATGCTAGTCTTCTTATTGTTTCAGTTTCCTGTCATCTGTTGTTCTTCACTCCGAGCACAAATTTCCTGGGCCATAATTACTGTTCTGATATGAAGTGCTTCAGTAGGATTGTGGTTAATTCATTTTGTCTCCACTGTATCCTGTTCCATCATGATTTTTTTTCATAATGTTGCATAACTTTTGGAAAAAGTAATTCCTTTAGTTTTAAAAGTTGTTAAGAGCTTTCTTCCCAATAGACTAACTCCTTGATAATCCAATCCCCTCAAAAATCAAACTGCGTTCATACTTAATGTTGTACTAAAGGGCATTTTCTAGTATATGGGTTTCTGCTTACTAAGTTTATGATAGGGGAACTTAAGTCTTTTTTCTTAAAAGTCAGAAGATGAGTTACTATGCACTTATCTTCTTAGTTCCTAGCAGGTGGTCTTTTACTTGGAAGGACTGTAGCTGTGCTTGTTACCTTGACTCTGGGCACATCAATGGCTGCTCGACAGGGTTCCATTCCCATGGCTGCTCATCAGATTTGCCTTCAAGTTTGGCTGGCTGTATCTCTCCTTACGGATTCTTTAGCGCTTGCAGGCCAGGTGAGCATGAACATTTTTCTAATGTTTGTAATTTACAGATACCATTTTGTTGAGAATTACTTATCAAGAGATTCTGTACTGTCAAACAACACCTTTGTACCTTGCCTAGGTCCTGCCGGTCCAACGATAGTCAAGTTTTGTGCTATTTATATATGCTTTCAAATGATCCCCTTTTAATCTTTGAAGTTGCACATATTATGTAGTTTTGTTCATGATCACTGGGTTAGTCCTCTGGACATTTTCTATGCTTATGAAAAGCAGCAGCTTGGTTAATTTTTACTCTTTAGGTAGATATGATTCCTTTGTTGATAGAGTATGTTATTGTAATGTTCCATTACTGATAAATAGGGAATTCACTGAGGATATTTAATATCGGGAGAATATTAGAACAATTATTCAGTATTATTAAGTCATCGGTATAGTAAAGAGGGCCATCAGAGTTCTTATCATTAAGCATGCAAAGCATGCAAGGCATATTTCTTCAGTCTTAAGTCAACGAGCAATTAGAATTGCATGCCTGCAAAAAGTAAAGTGCAAACCCTAAAAGTTACATGCAAACCCTAAAAGTACATGCTAAGCTATATAAGAAGGGTCATTGAACCAAAATGAGCATTTATGATTATTGTTGTTGATTTTGGCTTTTTGAGCAGCAACATGTGCAGGAACAACAGTTGGGGTTGAAGATGGAGTCTTCAGCTAACAAGGGTTTCGACAAGAAAATCTATCTTCCCTAATCTCTTTCAGGGCAGGCCATCTAGGTCTACCGTCGACATTCATCATATTTTTCTGTATTCAGTGATCCAACACACACAGAAGATTTATTTGCTGGTTCATGTTTTGCAGCTGGGGAATAGCTGGAAACCCCAGAAGAATTCGTTGGGACCCTAAAGCTCAGTTTTTCCTCCGCATGTTAGCTTCATATTTCTTTGCAGGTTCATTTCCCAACATCGGGTGATTATCAGCTTCCTGTTTGCACAACGGGAGCAACTAACAATAGAAACATGGGTGAAGGGGACGTAGGCCCCAGACAACTAGTTCAATTCACTAGGTGCCTTAGGGAAGGAAACACTTCTGCATGTGACCACCATTGTCTCCGGCAGGTGAAGACCAACATCCCAACAAAGTTTCAGCAACATTGGACACCTCCTCCTCCAAAAATGTCAATATCTTCTTGAAGAGGGCACACATGTAGTTGGGTGTCAAATTGAGGAGAGAAACACTACATTCCGACACACTTCACATGCAAATTATCTATGGAGTGCTATCAACTTATTTATCAGTGGTATGTGTAAATCTTTCTCTTGAATGTATTAGCCCTATAATCTCTCCAGTTTAGCTATATTTTAGGGCCATTTGGCATGGCACCTTTGCATGCACGGTTTATTTCAGTATTTTGCACGATTTGGACTATATGAACAAACAACATAGTAGCAAGAACAGTAGAATATCAGTTTGGGATATTATAGTGGTATCAGAGCATGTTCCTGGCCAGCTGTGGGCTTGAACATGAAGACAGCGAGAATTGTTGTCTGCCGAATGCACACCGTCAGTAGAAATCTTTTGGACTACTGTTTCCCTAAGAGGGAAAGGTGTGGCCTTGGGGGAAAGCAAAGAGCCAGGTGCTGTCACTTGATCTCAGCTCCTCCGTTTTGGTTAACCCCTAATGAAGCCAAAGGGGGTAGTCCCTAAAAAGGTTGTCTAAGGATTTTGTTTAAAGTGTTCTTAGATGAATGGTGTGAATTAGTGTTGTTTAGGAGTTTTTGGTATACACAATAATCAATTAAGCAATCTACGTTGCTATTTGCAAAACACGATATGAATAATAAGACGAAAATTAAAGCATCCACACATGAATACCTTAGAAATAAACGGACAAATGGTCCAAGCAAGATAATACAAGAATTAAAAGACCAGTGCCTTAAATGGAGTCGAAGTGCTGGGGATGCTGAAATACAAGTCTTTGATGTTTGTGAGATCGTTTTGCAAATGCTTCTTGGTAAATTTTAGTGTATGTTTTAAGATGAGGTTGATTATTAAATGGGAGGGGGATCTCCAAGATATACCTTTTGGTACGAGAGATATGTCCAAAACCCTTAACTGATGCGGCTACTCGCAAGGAATATGTAGGCTGGTTTGAAGTCTCTGAAGCTATGTTCAACACTACACCGCAAGGGTGTAGCCTAACTGGTGCCTCGAGGTCACTGACCAGTTGTTCCTGCTTCCTTTGGAGATTTTTCCACTGCAACAGCTTAAATCTAGGCGTTGAATTTTCGCCTGGGGAAAGTGGTAAATTTTATTATGGTTGTACTAGGAGTTAAGCGTGAGAATTAACAAGTTACAATGCTTCTGGTATCCCGTACGGGTAGAGCATACACACTGTAGAATGGTAAGTTCCAATTTTAGGGGGTGAATGTGAGTGTTATCACCAACCTTGTAGCTGCCTGTGCAAGATGGATCCAGGATGGATGGTAGAGGAACAAGCAACTAAGGAGGCGGAACCTAGACTGTCTAGACTCCCAAAGAGATTGTTGTCACGGCAATCAAGGCAGTCTTCGCTTTATGTTGTCTGAGTCCAAGACAACAATGGGGGAGACCTAGATCTGCTCCTGATAGGAGAGATCAAACCTAGACACCAGATCAGATCAAAACAAACTTTGAGGTACGTAAGGTTTAAGGTGTTCAGAAACTCTAGATCTACAGTAGGATTCAGTAGATGGATCAAGACTTCAGCAGTATATTGGCTGATCCAAAGCAGTAATCGGACGACCTTTAGGGGAAATGGTTAGATCTAGGGTTTCGGTACTAGCAACTAAAGAAGATGATCTCTGCCTTGGGAAGCGTAACCGAGGCAGGATGGGAAGGAAAATAGTCTGGACTATCTAGTACCTGGTTGGCAGACTTAATGAAAAAGGTGAACAGGTGTGATTGTCTGAGTCATCAAGGAATAACCAATTTCAAGGGGAAGAGGTCAATTCAGGGCTAGCGCTAAGGATGGGAGATCAGTGCCTTTCATGCATTGGGAAATGGAGTCAGTATACACCCAGCGTTGAGGTGAACCCACCTAGGGTAGACTCTGATCTATGGACCCAGATAAGTGTTTTGGTCCGGATGGCTCAGTTAAGGCAAGAATTTAGTCAAGGAAGGCTAGCGCTAAGGTTGGATGAGATACATCTATTGATCTGAGGCCACCAGTAGACAACCAACTCAGCGTTGAAGAGGAAATGGGATTAGGAGGGCCTGATCTACACACTCGGTTCAGAGAAATTTAGGAAAAGTCAGATCCTAGAAAAGTCAAAGTTGATGAATGAGGTTGAGAGGATGAAAAACTAATTTCTTCAGATCTAGGGCAAGCAGGTTGGATCTAGCTTAGCGTTAGGGGTGTTCTGGAGTGCTCAGGACCTGATCTATCAACCCAACCTGTTAGATTTCGGAAACAGTAAACTCCGGAAAGGTCCAGTTTTTCAGTGATGGCGCTAGGGTTGTTTTCAGTCTAAAATTCAGATCTAGGTCATACTGTCATGAATTTGGACATCGTTGGGGGTGATTTGGAATGTGTGAGACCCGATCTATCAGTCTATGAAGTCAGAAATCAGAAAAAAATCAAAACCCTAGCAGGTCAAATTTTCAATGGGGGCGCTATGCAGTTTTTAGACAATATTTCAGATCTAGGTCAAACCAGCAGGAATTTGACCAGTGTTGTAGTATATTTAGTGTGGGGGAGGCCCGATCTATGAAAACCAGCAGTGGTTTGGCCAAAGATCGGACGGTTCCCAGATTTAGTACTTTTTAGGGTTTTTTCAGTATTTTAAGGATTTTCAGAAAAATGGAAGGAAAATAGATACAATGGATTGAGATCTACTAAAGAGAAGAGAATTACCTGTTAGATCGTACTTGGAAATTCTTGTAGAAGCCTTAACAGCGATGATCCATGCTATCCTGATCAATTCTGGAAGATCCACGTGATTTCTATGACGGATGTAAGCCCCAAGCCACCAATGCGCCCCCTACCCTGCATGAGCAAACGTCAACAATATCAGATTTGCTAAGACAAGATAAAGAAACCAAATGCTATAGGAAAGTAAAAAGAAATAATCATAGATCACAATGACACTAATGAAAACCCCCTGATCCAAGACGAAGATAACCGAACAAGTTGAGGTCCCCCAGCCAAAACGCTCCAGCCAAAACGCCCTCCTGTAGACAAGACAATGATAGTAGAAAAATATAGATCTCACATGAATTTGCACAATGCTAGGAAGCAGAAGACTATCCAATCATCGTTTGAGAACATTAGATGCAAAGCAGATCCAGAAAATATCCACGAAAAAATCTTTCTATTATTCAGATCCAAGAGCCAAAGACCCCTTACAAATGAGAAGCTCTCTCCTTTAAATAGAAATGAGAGGACCACAATCATAACCGAATCCTAACCACTTTCAAAACGAGTGGCTAAGATTAAAAGATAAAATATTTTAATTAATGGTTGAGATGAGTTCAACATACAATACATGGATCAATATAACCATAAAGTACCAAAGTGGACTAAAACACCCAACAAGAGGGTACCCCATTCAACAAGAAATAAATGAAGCACATGGTGGGTCCATGGAATGTTAACTAATTCCCTATGGGTGCCCCATGGCACAATAAAATAATATATTATTTTAATTCCTTGACTTTGTGCCTCCTTGAGGAAATCGTGAGTCTCCCAAAAGCTCCAGAAAATAATATAAAAATGCCCAAAAAATAGGCGTGGCCCCAATCAGGTGTTGCAATTGTTGGAGAAGGTGTAGAGGACATCACTCTCATCATCATGACTCATCCCATGTCATTTCCTTGCCTCAGTAGCCCAAATCGATTTCTTTAATAGCCATTTAATCATTTTTTAATCTGCCTCGAGAAACGTGAACCTGCCAAAACAACCTCCTAGGGTGCCTGCGTTGTCAAACTGAGCCCACCAGGCTCTCCGAGATGGGGGTAGTATGGTACAAACAAGTGGTTGCACCCCTATGTTCCATGCAACGCCCTAGGAGATCCAATTAAAACATCTCCCTGCTCAGACACATCATCCTGTGAAGCAAAACTGCATCAGAAAGGTAAAATGAGCCTGATCATCTCTGCAAGTGCCCGGAATTGAAAATAAACTGTCTCATTAGGCTCAAAGATTCCAAATCCATCTAGGGTGTATACTCATACCCTTTCCAGGTCTCTGCCTGATCATCAACAACATCCAATAAAGAATATAATCACCTGTAAATGACCAGATACCAATAATATAACTCAGACTATCGTCCATCTGCTGCAAGTGCTACAAGGCTAAGACATGCTCTACAAATCATTTAAGAAACAATCACAACAAGTAGCAATCATTTCACTAGCGGTACATCAACCAAATACATATATAGAGCTTTATTTATTATTACTCAGACTAGACTTTCAAGACTATACTCACTTCATAGTTGTAGTCAATTTGTTAGTGAAGGGTGAAGGCTGAAATTGACAAGGCTAGGGCAAATGATGACTTCCTACTTAACATCATGGCACTTTGGATATGGAAAGGAAAAACTCACTATAACCATACGAAGGACAAACAACAATACAAGGAATGGCAGTGCCTCACAAATGGTTGAGTTGTTCAGAGACTGCTTATTCAACTTAGGCATCATGTCTACATCAAGTTTGATCCAGTTTCATTAGGATCCTCAATTTTATTTCCATGGCCTTTTTGGCCCTTTTTCTTATATCCTTCGAGGAGTATTTTAGCATTTCATTGCTCTTGCCCTTTTTTCACATATGTGAAGAAACACAGTTTAGCATTTTCATTTTCCATGGGCGCATATAAACATTTCCAATATAAGTAGTACATGAGCTTTCAGTTTTAGCCAACAACATCTCAAGTGACTAGGGGGAGTTCTGCACAGTGCCAAACATCAGGACAACCGACCAGAATGATTTAGGCATACAATCCAACTCACCAAAGGCAAGTTCTGTCACCAACTCAGAGCCGAGACACAATATAAACAGGGAGGTTTTTCCAACAAAGGTTCTAGCAGGGAAAGGTCCTCCATGCCATAAGTCAAGTAGTAAGTCGGGTTAGAAACAAAATTGGAAGGTAATGGATGGGTGGAGACAGTGAAAGATGAAGCCAACACTAGCAAGCCAAAACAATGGTGGGAATGACTACCTCTATTCTCCCTAAGGAGGGTAAAACCAATGAGTATAGATCAGAAACTTCCAAGTCTAAGTAGGGACATCAATACATAATACAAATACATCCAAGTCCATATAATTATGACCACTGGATCATGACACTACATGTTAATACATGCCACAAAGATGAGTATAAGAGCAATGATAACCATAACACAATATAATAAAAGCTGAGTCATAATCATGCACATAATCCATATGAACCATCATCTGTCCAATGAGAAACTACTGATATAAATCTGGGCATCAATAACTGCTCTGTAATGACTAAATGGCTACATTGGTCCCCAAATATGAGTGTCCCGAGACTGAGTCCTGACATGGGAGAGTACAATAGTCCACAAATAAAATAATGATCCGTCAAAACTGCTCATCTCAGCATCTCATATGTAAGAGATCTGGCTGAAAAATGTACTGTATCTAAAAAATAGAATATGGTATCCCGGCTACAATAAATGTGAGTTGCAAATTTTATTAACAAACACAACTCTTCGACAGAGAGCGCTCTTGATCCACCTTATGGTGAGATTCAAGAGTCTTATCTAAACTACTATGTGAATGCAATGCAAATGCTCTTCGATAGAGAGTGCTCTTGACTTGTCTTATGACAGGTTCAAGAGTCTTTGGGTTCTTTTTATGAATAATTAAAAAAGTGGATGAAACATGAAGCATGCAAGTGAAGATTAAAACCAACAATTAGTGGAAAGAAACTAAGTCTAAAAGCACTCTAATCTAAGCAAGGAAAAAGACAAGACACACTTCCCCCAAATAGGGGAGGTAGAAAAAAAATGTGGGAGGATTAACCCCACTAGTCCTTTTTTTATTAATGATTACAATGAGAGGAATTTTAACCCTTGAAAAAAAAAGATTGCAAACTACTAAGATGAATGATCCTTAATGGCTTTTACAAGGATGCAATTTTATGCTTGTATTTGTCTTCTTGTTTTGCACTCCTCTTCAATCTTCAAGCCTTTGGACTTGCTCCCTTGGTTCACTTTATCCTTGCCACCTACACAGAAAAATTAAGCAATCATGCACCCATTATTGTTAGCAAACAAAACTAATCTAGATGCAAAAAATATTGAAATTAATCTAAGTATGAAATTGCAATTTTTTAGTCTTTTCGAAGTAAAAAACTAGGAAAAAAGTACATGCAAAAAAAAGTAAAAAGAAGGTTGAAAAAAATGAAGAAACAGGGAAGCCAACAAAGGATTTAGATGGCTGCAAAAAATGAAGAAAAGGGGCAACCAAATAGGAAGAAAGATGGCTGCAAATCAGGGAGGAAGAAAGGCTTAAAAAGTGCCAAAAAGAAGCTGGAAAAAGTGCCCCAAAAGGCTGAAAATGAAGGAGAAAGAGGCAATCAATTAAAAGAAAAGTTGGATGCAAAATAATGAGGAATAGGACAACCAAACAAAGAGAAGAATGGCTGCAAACAAAAATGACAAAGAGGGTGGCCAACAAGAAGACAGTTGGCTGCAAAAATTGAAGGAAAGAGGGTCAAAAAGATGTGTTATCACATATATAGTAGCCGAGCTACCATATTCTATTTTTCAGATTCAATACATTTTTCAGTTAGATCCCCTACATATGAGATGCTGAGATGAGCATTTATGATGGATCATTATTTATTTGATGGACCATAGTACTCTCCCATGCCAGGACTGAGTCTCATGACACTCAGATTTGAGGATTGATGTAGCCATTTAGCCATGTGTAGAGCAATTAGCAGTGCCCAGATTTGCATCAATGTTTTCTCATTGGACAGATATTGATTCAGATGGATTATTTGCATGATTATGACTCGACTTATATTATATTGTGTTATGGTTATCATTGCTCTTATACTCATTTTTGTGACATGTGTTAGCATTTAGTACCATGATCTGGTGGTCATTCCATATAAATATGTAGACTTGGATGTATCTGTATTATGTATTGATGTCCCTACTCAGAGTTTGAAGTTCTTGACTTATACTCATTGGTTTTACCCTCCTTAGGTAGAATAGAGGTAGTCATTCCCACCATAATTTGGCTTGCTAGTGTTGGTTTCATTATTCATTGTCTCCACCCATCGATTACTTTCCAGTTGTATTTCAGTCCGACTTACTACTTGACTTGTGGCATGGAGGACCTTTCCCCTCTAGAGCATTTGTTGGACAAGCTTCCCTGTTTATTTCTGTCTTGGTTCTGAGTTGCCTAGGATGTGTTTGCTTACCTGAAACAAGTAGCGCTGCCATCAATACAATGTATTTGAAAATAAAATGAATATCTTATAAAAATCCCATTCATGAAAAGTAGTGTTTTTCAACATACGTGAATACAAGGCTAGCCTAATGAAATTGGCTTTGAAAAATATTGCAATGAAATATCTTAAAACATTCATGAAAAGTAGTGTTTTTCAACATACATGAATGCATAAAGCCTAAATGATAAAAGTCTGTATAAAAGATACGTGGACAAAGGCTATGGAAAATCAAAGGCTTCAAAAACAATGGTTTGTTTGAAGTTGGATTGTGAGAATTTGTTAAGGTGAGTAAGCACCTCTGAAGTAGTTCACCCATTTGTGAGGCATTGCCATCCCCTTTGTTGTTGTTTGTCCGGCATATGGCTATAGTGAGTATCCGCTTTCCATATCCAAAGTGTCATAGTGTTGAGTGGGAAGTCATCCTTTGGCCTAACATTATGAATTTTAGCCTTCACCCTTCAGTAGCAAATTGACTACAACTATGAAGTGAGTATAGTCTTGAAAGTATGGTCTGAGTTATAATAAATAAAACCCTATATATGTATTTGGTTGATGTACTGCTAGTGAAGTGATTGCTACTTGTTATGATTGTTACTTAAATGATTTGTAGAGCATGTCTTAGCCTTTTAGCACTTGCAGCAGATGGATGTCAGCCTGAGTTACATTATTGGTATCTGGTCATTTACAGGTTATTATTTTGTCTATTTGATATTATAGATGATCAGACAGAGACCTGGAGAGGGTATGAGTATATACCTTAGATGGATATGGACTTTTTGAGTCTAGTGAGACAACTTGTTTTCATTTCTGGGCACTTACAGAGATGGTCAAGCTCATTTTACCCTTCTGGTGCAGTTTTGCTTCACTAGATGGCAGGCCTAAGCAGGGAGATGATTTTGTTGGATCTCCTAGGGCGTTGTATGGGGCATAGGGGGTCCATCCACTTGATTGTACCATAGTTCCCCCCTCCTAGAGAGCTTGGTGGGTTCAGTTGGACAACGCAAGCACCCTAGGAGGCTACTTTGGCAGGTTCATGTTTCTCGAGGCAGATTAAAAAATAATTAAATGGCTATTGAAGAATTCGATTTGGGCTATCGAGGAAAAGAAATGGCATGGGATGAGTTCTGATGATGAGGGTGATGTCTTCCACTTCTTCTCCAGCAGTTGCAACACTTGGATGGGCGCACCTATTTTTTGGAGCTTTTGGAGGCTCACGATTTTCTCGAGAAGGCACAATTTCACATTTAAAAAATTATATTATTTTTATTGTGCCATGGGGACACCCAAAAGGAGTTAGTTAACACTCCCTGGACCCACCATGTGCTTCATTTATTTTTTGTTGAGTGGGATCCCCTCTCCTAGGGTGATTTAGTCCACTTTTATATTAATAATTATATTATGGCATTGATCCATGTATTGTATGTTGAGCTCATTTCAACCGTTGATTAGAACATTTGTATCTTTTAATCTTAGCCACCCATTTGAAAAGTGGTTAGGATTTTGGTTCGCTCATTCCTATTTAAAGGAGAGAGGTTCTCATTTGTAATGGGTCTTTGGCTCTTGGATCTGGATAATAGAAAAACTTTTCTTGTGGATATTTCTTGGATCCCTTTTGCATCAAGTGTTCTTAGATGGTGATTGGAAAGTATTTTGCTTCCTAGCATTCGGGAAATTTTTGTGAGATCTATATCTTTTTTCGGTAATCTTTGTCTTGTCTATAGGAGGGCGACTTTTGTAGGGGGACCTCAAATCGCTTGGATTGACTTCATTTTTTATCAGGGGGTTTTCATTAGTGTCATTGTGATCTATGACTTCTTCTTGCTATTTTTCTGTAGCATCTAGCTTTTTTCTCATGTTGCAGCAAATCTGATATGGTTGACGTTTGTTGTGCAGGAGAGAGGGTGCATTGAATCCTTGGGGAAAAATGTTGGACATAGAACTTGCTTAAAGCTTCTCAAATTGATCGGGATAGAAGGGATCATCATCATCCAGGAATCTACAAGGATTTCCAGGTAAGGTCTACTGGTTAGTCCCTTTCTTCCGGATCTCAATCCATTGGCACATGCTTTTCTTCATCTTATAGTGAAGATTCCTTAATAATAAAAAATAAAAAAATACTAAAAAATTAGACCGCTTGATCTCTGGCCAAACCACTACTGGGTTTTAAAGATCGAGTCATCCCCTAACCATATCACCCTCACCATTGATCCGAAAGTGGCTGGTTTTCCCTAGATTTGAGAAAATGTCTTGCCAAACCCTAACGCTATCCACCATTTTTTTGACTTTTTCCGAGATTTGATTTTTTCGGCAAAATACCAACTTGGGTTTGTAGATCGGGTCATCCTCTCACCAAATCTCCTTCAACACTGAGTTGGAAGTGTCTTGGTTGCCCTAGATCTAAGAAACTGACCTCCCAAACCCTAGCGCTAGCCATCCTGCTGCTGGTTTTTCCTGTGATTTGACTTTTTCGGCCAAATACCTTTTTTGGGTTTGTAGATCGAGCTATTTCCCAGGTGCGTTTCCCCCAACGCTAGGCAAATAGTGACTCCATTGCCCTAGATCTGACAGGCATTGATCTCCAACCTTAGTGCTACCCCCTCTTTGGCCTCCTTTTCCTGTAATCTGATTTTTCCTGGTGACACAAGTACTTTGACTCTGTCATATCTTTTATCGAGTCTATCCATCGGTACTCGATAGCCCCAATCCTGCCCTTGACCTCCCTGCATTGGTCACGTTTCCCAAGGCAGCGGATATTTTCACCTGTTTCTAGTACCTCAACCCCAGATCTAGTATTTACCTTATAGGTCACCTGTGTCCCAACTTGGATCGAACCTCATACTTCCTAAAGCCTTGATCCAAAGCCTTGGCTCACCTAGCAACATCATCCGTAGGTCTAGGGTTTCCATTACCTTACACCTTACGTACCTCAAGTTCATTTGATTTGATCTGGTGTCTAGGTTGGATCTCTCCTGTCGGGAGTAGATCTGGGTCTCCCCCTTTGTTGTCTTGGGCTAAGATAACATAAAGTGAAGGATGTCTCGATTGGCGTGACAACAATCCATTTGGGAGTCTAGGAAGTCTTTGTTCCACCTCCTTAGTTGCTTGTCCCTCTACCATCCATCTTGGATCCACCTCACATAGGAAACTACAAGGTTGGTGATAACAAGGAGTTAAAAGATGCAAAAAAGAAGAGCAAAAAGAGGCAAAAAAGAAGGAAGAAAACTAGAGAAGCAAGAATGACAAGGAGTGAAGACAAGAAGCAAGATAGAAGGTATACGGAAGAAGGAAAGAAAAAGGAGACTTGTAATTAGTGAAAAGATTTTAAATTTTTGATTAAGAGAGGTAAGAAAGAGCCCCTTTTTAGCCGTGTGTTTTTTGAAGCTGGGATCAAGCACTCTGAAGAACCTGCATGGTGAAAGTAATAGATTAAGAACTCTTGATGAGAAATTGGTTGAGCCTCAACCCCTCCTTTGGTGATTCTTGAAACCAAAACAACTCAATAAAAGTAAACGAGGTCGAATGCTAGGATGTAATAATCAAAATAAATATTTGAAAAGCAATGGTTTAACTGATTACTTCCTTCCTGCTTGAAACATGTAATGAATATTGCATAGATAACCAAGTTAAGACATTAAATGGCTACCCTACCGTGCTAGATTTATAGCCCTCATGAGCTAACATTGATAAAATATTTACTAAATAGAGTGGGGTAAGAACGAGATCACCTCGCAAGAAGAAAATCACATACAAAAAGCCCACACATAGACCTCCAAAGTCACTTTATTCCATTAACAAATATCGGTTACAATCTTATTAGAGTTCTCTTGCAAATTCTCCATATGCAAATGGAAGTAAGAGACCCTTATTTATACAAAAAGAGAGAAGCTAATACCCTAAATCAGACTAAAGTTCTAACAATTGATTCGGAGTTGAACTGATGCCTGACTGAGTTGTAATTGAGTTGTGGAGTAATGAGGGGGGTGAGGCGGCCTCAATCCTCCTCGGTCTTATCACCCGACCAATAAAAACGTTCCAAAGAAGGAAAAAGGTCCACGCATGGAGAGGGGCGCAAATCCCAAGGTGAAGTTCACTGTAGCACTCTGATACTGACTCAAATCAGTCCAGACTTGATTGGAATCTTCCCAGATGCTTTTTGCCGAGCTAATTAGCCCTTTACTTTATTCAATTTGGTCTTTTTTGGAGATATTTTGATTTTCTCCATTTAATAAAATAATGATTATTTTAATTAAATATTCCTCATTTATTAATTTTGATGAAATATTTAATTCAGAGAAAAATAATCGACCAAAACTTAGGATAAGTGTGTCTAGGGGTTAAATGAGGGTTTTGGCTTAGAAAACAAGTCTTTATTTGCCAAAAACACCCCACAGACCACTTAATTATCACAAAATGAAAATTTTCAATTAAACGATGGTCAAAATGGTTTAATTAATTGAAAATTTTAATTAATTCCCTATAGTAAAAAAAAAATTCACCACCCGTCCGGGAAATTTTTTTTCGAACATTGTTTTATTGTATCCCCGAGCCTAGGAAACGACCATAGAACATACAACTAGTGTCTAGTAGGTTCATACTTGTCAGTTGGACTCTAATAACCCCCCAAGGCCCAAATTTCAAAATCAGGCATTCCAGCTTTGGAGGAAGTAGGAGAAAAATGCATTGATTATACTCGGCTACAGGCAAAGCATAATTGACAAGAGAAAAAACTCACTAGAATACCTTAGTTGAAAATTACGTCTTAGCCGAGCCGCTCAAAACCTCTACTAGCACACTTTATTACAAAAACCCAATGGGCCATGGTCATTTCAGCATAAAAATAAAAATGACTAGCCAAGATTGGCTAGGCAAAACATTTTGAACCTCTGATACACTAGATATGAACATTGACCGTGTTCATGAAATGGCGGCTCAACAAGAGGTTCAACTATTGTATAAAATAGTTGGTAACAAGAAGGATCTTGACTAGAAATTTGCAGAGGTTAGCAACATTGTAACACTTGCCTCGATATCGGGAATATCTAGCCTTGGGTGATGAGGTATGTGCAGCATTGTCCTTTCAAGACTATTACACCATCAAGTTCAGGAGCCAACCCAAGGACTTGGATTAGGATTTCCTTAAAAACATAGTTGGAGGAGTGGAGAAAGATGAGCCTGAAGTACAGGTTGATGGTGATCTTGATTTGGAGTTAACAGTACATGATGAGGATGTGCATGAGGAGATAGCATTAGAGCCATTCTGTGAGTCTAGCGACACCAACACATTCGATGGTCATATTGTAGACAAGTCGTGTGATGAGTTGGAGTTGGTACACTCATCATCACCTACAATAGGAGTCTAGACATGTATGACAGGCGAGATACATGAGGTGCAAGGCAATGAGCATAACAGTGGAGACAGTGGGCAGTCACTCATGGAGGTTAGGGAGAGTTTATACATGCATGTTATAGACCTCCCAAATGATAGTCATCGAAAGAAGATTGAACATGTTAAAGAAAGCATTCTAGCAATGAAAGAGAGGACCAAGATACTTCGGGACACCATATTACAGCGAGATGTTGAGCTTACAGTTCTTCGAGTTGTATGGACCGAGTCATCGGTCAGGCTTTCTAGTATCGAAGAGCAGTTAGATTCCTTGATGGGCCAACAGAAGAAACATACTATTGCATTTCAAAGAAGTCCTCTTCAGGAGTACATAGAAAAGGATTGCGGTATCTTGAGTCCACATTGCATAATGGAGGATGGTTTTTACAGGTTGGCCAGGATCGAGTAATTGAGCAGCAGTATATGAGCATTCTAGTTGAAATCAGAAGGATAGAATGTCAGCTTGGTAGGATTATTCCTTGTGATGGTGCTTATGGACCAGTGAAGCACCACTCGCTTGGTACTCGCGAGTACTCGCGAGTGGGCCTGAGTCAGACGCCAAGACGGGTAACCACCGGAAACTCGGCTGACCACTCGCCGGAAACGGGTAACCGCCGGAACTCGCCGGAATCGCGAGTACTCGCCGGAACTCGTCGTGCGACTCAGATTCACTGTTACTTAAAATTTCTGTGTGTGGAGGTAATCCATATTTTATTTTCATGTTTATAAGGGAGAAAAACAGTGTCTGAAATCTTGTGTATATAGATATGGATAGAGACAAAGAATACACAGTTACAGAT
>LPNX010258342.1:22059-79560 GCA_001517045.1 Pseudotsuga menziesii
GCCGAGTCTTTGCCGAGTCCGAGTCGTGCAACATTGTTATGGACAAGGTCCTTTTTGGGGGTTTGGATTGTGTTGTCCACCGATTGCACACTAGCAGCAGAAATCTTCCGAAAGCTGTCTCCTCACTTAGGAAAATGGGAGAGGTGTGACCTTGGGGGCAAGCACAGAGCCAGGTACTGTCACCTACTCCTAGCTCCTCTGTTTAGGCTAACTCCTAATGAAGCCAAGGGGGGTAGTCCCTAACAAAGAGTTTTCTATGGCTCAATGTTTTAAGTTAAGTTTTTATGTTTGGATGCGGATGGGTGTTGTTTGGGAGTTATTATGATAAAAGATGATTTAAAATTATGAATTTTGAACACAAGACAAAAGCAATCCACGTTGCTGTACTAGATTAAAAGATTAACAGTATATCAAGACTTGTGAGATAAAGATGCATTCACAGATAAAGATTTTATAAGCTAAAGACAAATGATCCAGATGTAACAATCACGCATAAATTAATAGACCAGTGCCTTATGGAGTCGAAGCTCTGTAATGATTAAAGAGATAAAACCAAGTCCTGAAATAAAGCTAGTGGATGTTATGCGAGTGCTCTTGGTATATTTTAAATGTTTTAAATGATATTGCTTATGGTTTCAACGAAAGGTTTTCAATAGTCGGAAAAATGTTCCAAGTCAATCTGTTGGAGACATGACAGCCCGCCCAGTATCCCAGGCTGGTATCACGAAGATAGACTAGCTAGCTGAGAAGCTTAGACAGTGGGGAGTTTCGGCGCCTCTACTAAGAAGAACTTAAAAAATCTTCTACAACGCCGGTGCATTGGTTATGGGTTTATTTTTATTATGTTTTTCTTATGCGAACTTAGCAAGTCCGTTCACCGTTCTGAGTATGAGCCCAACCCAAAAGTCGGCATAGCATACTAGGTGAAGGATAATCAACGAAGTTAGTTAATTATGGGGATGTGAGTTGCAAATTTTATTAAGTGAATCAATTAAAACTCCTCGACAGAGAGCTCTCTTGACCTTGTCTTATGACAAAGGTTCAAGAGACTTAGCTAATCTAAATGCCTAATGCAAGGAAAATGCAAGGAAAATGCAAGTCTAACTATGCTCTCCGATAGAGAGTGCTCTTGACTTGGGTTATGGCAAGTTCAAGAGACTCAATTAATTAATTGATTAAACTTAAGAAAAATAAAAAGAGCTAAACTACCCAAGAGTCTCTTTCAGGCTTTTTAGGTCCTAATCGAGAGAGCATGGGGGTAAGTAAACAAAACAAAGAAAAGCAACTCTCCGATAGAGAGCACTCTTGATCCACAAAATGAGATTCAAGAGATTTTGATAATTTTTAGGGTTTTGCAATATTATATCAAAAGGTAAACAAAACTTTGCACTAGCTAAGTAAATAAATAAAGAAACTTTTTTATCTTTTCTTTTTTATGCAAGATGAACTTTCAAAAATAAACTATCTAACTTCAATAAAAGAAACAAAACTTTAACAATTTGAAACTATTCTATTCTATTCTACCTTTAGCAAATTATTAAACAAATATGCAAGCATGAGAAATGGACGATACAAGCTTCCCCCAAATGGGGGAAGAGGGGTGTGGGAGCCGTAATCCCACTTGCTCTTTATTAACTCTTTTACAATTTTTGATTTTTTTTGCCTCTTCTTGAATGAGCAAGGTGAGAAAGGGAAAGAGAGAAGAGGGAGGTGTTTTTGTCTTTTTCGCTCTTTGTTTATTCCTTTGCTTGCTTATGGCCTTTAGGCTCTTTTTGACTTCCCTGAAAACAAGAGCTTTGAACACTAACTTGTTATATGTTAGTCCAAAAATGAAACAAAAATAGATCTACAAACTAATTCTAAAAGAAACTAAACTTCTACAATGAAACCGGAGGAAAGAAGATAGAAGAAGCTACGAGAAGGAAAAGAAAAAAGGCAAAAAAGAGGGCTGAAACAAAGGCAAAAGAGAGCTGCAAACAAGGGCAAAAGGGGGTTGCAAACTACAAGAAGAAAGAGGAAAAGATGACAGCGAAAGAGGCGAAGAAAGAGGCTGCAAACTAAAGTGAAAGAAGGCTGCAAACTAGCAAAGAGGACAGCCAACAAGGGCCTACGGTTTGGTGAAAGATAAGTAATTTAAGATCCAAACCTTGCCTAACCCAAAAATTCAGAAATTTTACTTCAAAGATGAATGAAAGTAGGGAGGAACCATTCAAACTTGTGGATTTTTAAAAGACACTTGGATCTCATATAGCAAGTAATTACTGGAAATTTGCACTTGGCTCCAAGAGAAGAAGATGCAGCTGAGCTCAAACTTCTGCTTAGTAGGATGAAATGATCTGCAAAACAACAACTCATATACTTGCTAAACAAAGGATTAGATCATGTATTGTTCACAAATTGAAATAAAAAAGTAGCATGAAATATAACTGAATAAAACAATGCTCTTTTTCGATCTCTAAAAGTAAATCAATAAACAGATAACTTGAAAACTACAAATACCTGTTCTTATGTGCTTGCAAAAGCCCTCTAAAACATAGATTCATAATCTCAAATTGATAAGAAAGAGAAAATTAAAATAACATCACCTCATCCATCAAGTGCAATCATCCACAATGTCGCACCACATGAGCCTCCAAAGCCTTCATTTTTATTCCAATGGTTGCATGAAAGCAACAAGCATTTACAAAGTTTCACCAGAGTTTCTCTACAAAAATTCTCCACCCTCATAGAGGCGAAAGAGCCTCTATTTATACAATGAAAGAAGGCCTAAACCCTAATCACCACACCACGCAGGGAGGGTGCAAAACCTAATCATCCAGCCATGTTTGATGAGCCAAACCTAAAGTAAACAAGTTGGGAGTGAGGGGAGGCCTCCACCTAGGCAAGGCATCCCCACTCCAACCCTAATTATTCCAACCACCATCCAAACGTGGCCCCCACAAGCAAAAATGTGAGCTTCCAGTGCTCTAGCATGAGGGATGAGAGATGCACACTTGAGGGTAAAGAGAGGTAGGCGTGAAGGCTTGGAGAGGCTCAGAGCTAGGTAAAGAGGAGCCCATACCTAGCAATCAATCAACACATGTCTTAGTTAAACCTCGATCAAATCACCCGACAAATGAGCAAGCTCCAAGTCACCCAAGCGTGGTCATCACTGAAGGAGGCAAATTGGCCAAGTGGATGAGGACTCAATGCTCATTGAATGCTCACTGAAGCCGAGTTCTGTTAACTCCAATCATCATTAATGCCTGATGCCATGTCATTCTGCATTTCATTTCGCTGAATTCGGATTAATTTGGAGAGATTTGGATTTTCTCCAAAATAATCATTTTTATTATTTTAATCAATATTTTATCCAAAACTGACTTTTTTGAGAAAATATGAGTTATGTGGCCGAATGATGATCTGAATCTTGGATCTGGCTGGTTGGCTGATCATGAATGATTTTTGGCTTAAGGTTAGAGCCCTCAATCACTGAATTCGGGTTTCGGATGATTGACTTATTACAAATTGAATTTTTCCATTTAAATTATGGAAAAGTTTAATTAAAAACTTAGGAAAAATTAAAATTTTGACTCCTCCGGTAAATTTTTTCGGAATTTTTTCGGAATTTTTTCGGAGGGTCTTAGTGACTTAGGACATGACCATAGTCTATTCTAATAATGTCTAGTAGGTCTATATATACTCAGTTGGGCTCTAATAACCCCCCAAGGCCCAGAATTCAAAATCGGGCATTCCAGCTTTGGAGGAATCGAGAGAAAACCTCGTCAATTATACTCAACTATAGGCAAAGCATAATTGTCAAGGGAAAAAAAACCCCTGGAATACCTTAGTTGAAATTCTACGTCTTAGGAGACTGAACCACTCAAAACACCCTACTAGCACATTTTATTACAAACCCCGCGGGGCCATGGTCAGAATTATTCAAAACAAAAATTGACAAGCCAAAACTGGCTAGACACAAAGGCGGATCATCTGATACACTGGAAACAAACATTTATCATGTTTGTCAACTGGCGGCTCCTCAGCTAATCCAACTATGGTACAAAAAGGTTGGCAACAATTGGAGAGAGATTAAGAGTTGGTGTCCTATTGAGTGGGCAATTCTTGGGAAGACATTCCTAGCCAGGGGTATAGTCCCACAAGAGCCTTGGGATATTTGGGATGAAAGATGCACCAATTTGCATTGGGATCCAAGTGGGAGACCTTATGAAGGATGGATACAATGTTTACTGATGGGGCTACTTAGGAGTCTACAGGATGCTCCTTGTGTCGATACTAGGTAGGGTAGTGATGGATGCGTTTTTGACCTCTGCAATTTTCAGATTGATTTGGGACCTTGGGATTACAGTGACTCGCAGTTTATTGATTGCTAGAGGATGCTTTTTAGGAGGTCTCTTGTGATGGTACCTCATTTACATCATGGTTAGTTACTCTACTTATAGGAGCCTTCCATGGGATATCTTGTGATGGTACCATGTAGTGTAGTGCTTGGAGTAGAGGGTGCTACAGATCTCCTAGGATAATTTGCGACCTTGGGATCATCCTCGGATTCAGTTGGTTTAGTTGATTGATTGTGGAGTTGCTGTGTTGCCATTGCTTGAGGACAAGTAATCTTTGGCCAGGGAGGACTGTAATGTTCTGTTACTGATAATGTTGAATTATTGTAACTTTGAAGAATATTCTAAATGTATTTTATTGGTCCCCGATGTTCTTATCGAGAGAATCATTTGTATTTCTTTGTACCCCGATGTTCCTATCGGGAGAATTACTAAGAGTCATGTGGAAGTCCCCTCCGTTGTAAGTCGGGTCATTAGTACCTTCCGGAATATATTATTATATTAAGTTAGTCTAGTTATGTCTACTCGAGCCTACATAACTGAGTTAAGTTTACTCGAGCCTACATAACTGGGTTAAATGTCAAGTGAACAAAAGAATATAAATAGAGTGAGGCGCCTCTCATTTGAGATACACACACTCACTTTGGTAGCGCATAAGAGAGAGAGAGAAAGAGCTGTAGCTGGAGAAGGAGGAGGATCAGTTTTGGGTTTTACCTTTTATCTTTTGGGGCATCAATATTGAGGAAGCTTTTGCTGGGTTTTTCCCATTAGGGTTTTCCTAGGATAAATCTATGTTGTTCTTGTGATACTGTTTCTTTCAGTGATCTTGTCTATATGCTTTTATGAAATTGAAATTAAATGCTGATAATCTAGCTTAGCATATGGAATTCTAACATGGTATCAGAGCTAACATGAATAGGACAACTTTCACAAGAGAAAAAGCCCTCTCTCTCTCCTCGACAAGAAATTAGGGTTTCAGGAAAAATTTTGAGTTTTGGAAAACTGATTGCATGGAAAGTTGTGCCTTCCCAGAGGGCATCTTCTGAGCCAGGGATTGAAGTTTTTGGAGGAGTAGATCTCCCGGAAAGTCAAACCCTAGTTTGATAGCTACACTAGAAAACCGTAGAACCAAAAAATTGTTGGAAGCTGCAGTGTTGAATCTCACAAGTCAGATTTGAAAGATGAAGACTTGAGATCTCCAGAAACCAAGAACACCGGTCAACTCGCCTTAGTCAAGCGCATCTCCTAGTAAGTTCAGTTCTGATTCCGCAGAATTTCAATTTTTTGTGACTTTCTGACAAGATGGCCCCAAAACTAAGCTTGAGGACAAACTGGAAGGCATAGAGAATTTTCGAGCATGGAAATACAGGATTGGCCTCATTCTCCAAGAGAATGATCTTGATATGTATATCAAAGATGAAGTTGTAGAAACTGAAGAAGTTGAAGCTAAGGAGAAGCACAAGAAGGATATGATTAGGGCACATAGGATTATTGCTGACTCTATCAAGGATCATTTGATCCCTCAAGTGTCATCCAAGAAGACTCTGAAAGAAATGTATGATGCCCTATCAAGAATGTATGAAGGAAGAAACATCAACAGAGAGATGAATCTAAGAGCTCAACTGAAGAGCACCAAGATGAGTCATGGAGAATTCATCCAGGACTACTTCACCAGGGTCTCCCAGTTCAAGGAACAACTAGAAGCCATTGGAGACAAACTTGATGAAGATGAGTTGGTTATGACTGCCCTCAATGGTCTCACTAGACCTTGGGAGTCATTCATCCAGATGATGTGTGCCAGGAAGGAAAGCTTGAAGTTTGATGTTGTATGGGAAGATTGTATTCAAGAAGAGACTAGAGTGGCAAACAGAGAAGCTCTACTGAAGGAAGATGATCAAGCCCTAAGCCACTCATACCAAAAGAGGAATAAGTCAACCTAACTTCAAGAAGAGATACCACAAGGAGTCTCAACCTCCCAGAAAAATCCAAAGAACAAGAGAAAGTCCTCCAAGTAAGGACTACTCCAGCTTTCAATGTTTTCATTGTGATAAGATAGGACACATTGCTAGAAATTGTCCTATGAAGAGACAAGAATATAAGAAGAGGATCAACAACAATAAAAGACATCATGCTCATCTAGCTGAAGATGAGGATGAAGAAGAAGAAGAGGAAGGACCTCCAAGAAAGCAAACAAGAGAAGAGGATGCAGAAGAGTATGTACTATTCTCTGCACTCTCTGGATCTATAACACCTGGAGAGGACACCTGGCTTATTGAAAGTGGTGCTTCAAAGCACATGAAGGGACAAAAGAAAAACCTGTCAAGTCTTGAAGAAAAGAACTCTCCTATCAAAGGAATTGGGTGAGCAAGCTACAAGCTTGATTCAGGAAATCCCTTGAAGATGAAAGAAGTATTGTATGTACCTGGTCTAAAGAAGAATCTACTTTCTATCTCAGCTTTAGATAAGTAAGGATTCAGAGTTGCATTCATAGATGGCCAAGTACTCATGTGGCCCAAAGGAAAGAAAATTGAAGATGTAGTTGTTATCGGTGAAGAAGAAGGAGGCCTGTATAAACTCAAGGGACATTCAGAAACAACCCTTGTTCATGAGTCCATTGACCTTAGTGAACTATGGCATAGAAGGCTTTCCCACATCAATTACAAGGCACTACCTCATGTGAACAAAGTAGTGACGTGACTACCAGACTTGAAGATCAAATATGAAGGCATTTGCAAGGGATGTGCGAAAGGGAAGAACATCAAGAATCCATTCCGAAGAGTGAAACAAAAACAAAAGGTGTGTTGGAATTGATTCATTTAGATGTGTGTGGTCCAATGTCCTCCACATCTTTAAGTGGCTTTGAATATTATATTAAATTTATTGATGATTATTCAAGAAAGACTTGGAATACTTCTTGAAAGCAAAGATTGAAGTGTTTGAGAAATTCAAGGAATTCAAAGCCTTGATAGAGAATCAAGACACTTCGATCAGATAATGGCGGAGAGTATACTTCAAAAGAGTTTGAAGCCTTCTGTAAAGATGTCGGAATCAAGAGGGAACTAACCAATCCTCAACAGAATCGTGTTGCGGAAAGAAAGAACAGAACCATCATGGAGGCAGTGAAGACAATGATATATGATCAAGATCTTCCAATGCATCTATGGGCAGAAGCAGCAAAAACTGTTGTCTACGTACAGAATAGAATATTTCACAGTGCTCTTGGATTCAAGACTCCAAAAGAGATGTTCACGGGAAAGAAGCCTGAGGTAAGTCACCTCAAAATATTTGGTTGTCCAGTATATATTCATATATCGAAAGAGAAAAGAACCAAGTTGGACCCTTCCGGAAAGAAGGGGATATTTGTTGGATACTGTGAAGTATCGAAGGCATTTAGAATTTACATTCCTAGATTCCATCACATGGAAATCAGTAGAGAGGTAACATTCGATGAAGAAGCAGCTCTCAAGAGATACAGAAAATGGCAACATGAAGATGTGTATGAGGAAGATGCACCACCCAGAAATGTAGAGACTACATTCCTCCCTAAAGATGAAGCTCCTGAAGAACATGATATGATAGAACCACAAGAAACTCCTACGATGGAGATATCACGAAAGAGAAAACATGCTTGGGCAAGAGAAATTATACAAGATGTAGAAAGACATGGAGCTCCTAAAGGCTCCACAAGGGTAAGTAAGAAGCCCAAGACATTTTCCAACTATGTAGCTTTGATGTGTGATCTTGTAGATCAAGAACTTGCAAACTACGAAGAAGCTGTACAGAAGAAAGAATGGGTAGAACCAATGACTGAAGAATATTAGTCAATAATGAAGAATGATGTGTGGGATATAGTTCCCAAACCAGAAGGCAAGAGTGTAGTATCCTCCAAATGGATCTACAAGATAGAACATACAACTCGCCAAAGTATAGAGAAGTACAAGGCTAGATTTGTGGCTAGAGGTTTCTCTTAGAAGGAGGGAATTGATTATGAAGAAACATTTGCACCAGTAGCAAAGTATACTTCGATTAGAGCCATCATGGCACTTGCATCCATGATGAAGTGGGACTTACACTAGATGGATGTGAAAACAGCCTTCCTAAACGGTGTGATTAAAGAAGAAGTATACATAGAACAGCCACAAGGATTCGAAGTTGAAGACAGACGAACTCACATATGCAAGTTGAAGAAGGCACTGTATGGCTTGAAGCAAGCTCCCAGAGCTTGGTATGGAAGGATAGATAGTTTCCTGACGAGCATGGGCTTTTCCAAGAGTAAAGCCGATCCTAACCTTTACTTCAATGTTATAGAAGATGAACCTGTCATACTATTACTGTATGTGGATGATCTATTCTCACAAGGAATGAGAAACAAATTGTAGAATGCAAGAAGAAGCTCGCTGAAGAATTTGAGATGAAAGACCTTGGTCTAATGCATTATTTCCTAGGTCTGGAAGTATGGAATAACTCAAAAGGAATCTTTCTCAATCAGGGAAAGTATGCAGTGGAAGTTTTGAAAAGATTTGATATGTTGGAATGTAAAGCCATGGCCACACCCATGGATTCCAACCTAAAGTTGTTAGCTGATGACTCGTCGGAGTTAGTGGATGTGACTTAATACAGACAGATTATTGGGTCGTTGATGTATCTAGCCAATACCAGACCAGACATTTGTTTTGCTGTGAACACCTTGAGTCAGTATTTAGTTCAACCTAGACGAGTTCACTTGATAGCTGCAAAACATGTGATGAGATATCTGAAAGGGACTATAGACTTTTGTCTATACTATGATGGAAACCATGATTACAGATTGTATGGCTATACAAATGCAGATTGGGCTGGAAGTGTCTCAGACAGGAAAAGCACATCAGGTGGATGCTTTTGTTTGGGTTCTGCTATGATTTCATGGTTTAGCAAGAAATAGTCCAGTATTGCTCTTAGCACGGCCGAAGTAGAATACATAGCAGCTTGCCCTGCTAGTTGTGAAGCCATATGGCTTCAGAAGCTGATGTCAGGTCTCTTTGACCTGGAGATGGATACTACTGAGATTCTATGTGATAACCAAAGTTTTTTAAAGATGTCGGAGAACCCAGTGTTCCATGATAGATTGAAGCACATAGAAATCCGGTATTTCTACATACGAGATATGATACAAAAGGGAGCCATAAAGCTCCAGTATGTGAGTACTGATGAGCAAGTTGCTGATATGTTGACAAAGCCTCTATCTCGGGTAAAGTTCGAACACTTTCGAGACAAGCTTGGTGTTGTTCGGAAAGACCTTCCTCGAAAGGGGGAGCAGTGATGTTGCAGTGGGATTGTATCATCCCGGGACACTTGTCCTAAAGTGATCCGGTGACTTCGGTCCTCGAGAATGAAGAGGGATTGTATCATCCCTGAACTTCAGTTCAGAACGGATCCGGTGATTTTGGTCCTCGAGAATGTGGTGGGATTGTCTCATCCCTGAACTTTGGTTCACAACGGATCCGGTGACTTTGGTCCTTGAGAATGTGGTGGGATTGTATCGTCCCTGAACTTCGGTTCACAACGGATCCGGTGAGTTCGGTCTTCGAGAATGTGGTGGGATTGTATCGTCCTTGAACTTCAGTTCAGAATGGATCCGGTGACTTTGGTCCTTGAGAATGTGGTGGGATTGTATCGTCCCTGAACTTCAGTTCAGAATGGATCCGATGACTTTGGTCCTCGAGAATGTGGTAGTATTGTATCATCCTTGAACTTCGGTTCAGAAAGGATCCGGTAACTTCGGTACTCGAGAATGTGGTAGGATTGTATCATCCTTGAACTTTTGTTCAGAACGGATCCAGTGACTTCGATACTCGAGAATGTGGTAGGATTGTATCATCCTTGAACTTTTGTTCAGAATTGATCCGGTGACTTCGATACTCGAGAATGTGGTAGGATTGTATCATCCTTGAACTTTTGTTCAGAACTGATCCGGTGACTTCGGTAATCGAGAATGTGGTAGGATTGTATCAAACTTGAACTTTTGTTCAGTACTGATCCGGTGACTTCGGTCCTCGAGAATGTGGTAGGATTGCATCATCCCTGGACTTTAAGTCCAAAAGTGATTTGAAGACTTTCGTCTTTGTATTTTGGATTGTAGGTTGTTGTTGATGATGATAATGTTACCGATCAAAAGATCAGAATGTGATGATGATGATGTTGCTGATCGAAAGAGCAAAGTATGATGATGATGATGATTGCTGATCAAAAGTTCAGAATATGATGATGATGATGATGATGTTGATTGAAAGTTCAGATGATGATGTTGCTGATCGAAATGATGTAGTCGATTGAGCGTTCAAAGTGTTGCTGCTGCTGAAGTTTGAAGATGAAGACTATATGTTGAAGATGATGAAAAGATTCCAATGATTTATAGATGTATCACCTTGATGATGTTGATGGTGCCATCTCTCTCCTACAGTTGTTGTTGTTGTTGTTGTAGAATACCCTTCTCGTTAAAGGGAAGTGTTGAATTATTGTAACTTCAAAGAATATTCTAAATGTATTTTTATTGGTCCCCGATGTTCCTATCGGGAGAATCATTTGTATTTCTTTGTACCCCGATGTTCCTATCGGGAGAATTACTAAGAGTCATGAGGAAGTCCCCTCCGTTGTAAGTTGGGTCATTAGTACCCTCTGGAATATATTATTATATTAAGTTAGTCCAATTATGTCTACTCGAGCCTACATAACTAAGTTAAGTTTACTCGAGCCTACATAACTGGGTTAAATGTCAAGTGAACGAAAGAATATAAATAGAGTGAGGTGCCTCTCATTTGAGATACACACACTCACTTGTATAGAGCATAAGAGAGAGAGAGAAAGAGCTGTAGTTGGAGAAAGAGGAGGATAAGTTTTGGGTTTTACCTTTTATCTTTTGGGGCTGTTATCACCAACCTTGTAGCTGCCTGTGCAAGATGGATCCAGGATGGATGGTAGAGGAACAAGCAACTAAGGAGGTGGAACCCAGATTGCCTAGACTCCCAAAGAGATCGTTGTCATGCCAATCAAGGCAGTCTTCGCTTTATGTTGTCTGAGTCCAAGACAACAATGGGGGAGACCCAGATCTGCTCCCGATAGGAGAGATCAAACCTAGACACCAGATCAGATCAAAACAAACTTTGAGGTACGTAAGGTGTAAGGTGTTCAGAAACTCTAGATCTACAATAGGATTCAGTAGATGGATCTGGACTTCAGCAGTATATTGGCTGATCCAAAGCAGTAATCGGATGACCTTTGGGGAAAATGGTTAGATCTAGGGTTTTGGTACTAGCAACTAAAGAAGATGATCTCTGCCTTGGGAAGCGTAACCGAGGCAGGATGGGCAGTAAAAAAGTCGGGACTATCTAGTACCTGGCTGACAGGCTCAATGAAGAAGGTGAATAGGTGTGATTGTCTGAGTCATCAAGGAACAACCAATTTTAAGGGGAAAAGGTCAATTCAGGGCTAGCGCTAGGGATGGGAGATCAGTGCCTTTCGTGCATTGGGTAATGGAGTCAGTATACACCCAGCATTGAGGTGAACCCACCTAGGGTAGACCCTGATCTGTGTACCTAGATAAGTATTTTGGTCCAAATGGCTTAGTTAAGGCAGGAATTTAGTCAAGGAAGGCTAGCGCTAGGGTTGGATGAGACATATCTGTAGATCTGAGGCCACCAACAAACAACCTGCTCAGCGTTGAAGGTAAAATGGGATTAGGAGGGGCTGATCTACACACTTGGTTCAGAGACAATTGGAAAAAGTCAAATCCTGAAAAGAAGTCAAAGTTGATGATTGAGGCTGAGAGGGTGAAAAACTATTTTTTCAGATCTAGGGCAAGCAGGCTGGATCTAGCTCAGCGTTAGGGGTGTTCTGGAGTGCTCAGGACCTGATCTATCAGCCTAGCCTGTCATATTTCGGAAACAGTAAACTCCGGGAAGGTCTAGTTTTTCGATGATGGCGCTAGGGTTGTTTTCAGTCTAAAACTCAGATCCAGGTCACACTGTCATGAATCTGGACAGCGTTGGGGGTGATTTGGACTGTGTGAGACCTGATCTATCAGTCTATGAAGTCAGAAATCAGAAAAATTCAAAACTCTAGCAGGTCAAATTTTCAGTGGGGGTGCTATGCAGTTTTCAGACTAAAATTTAGATCTAGGTCAAACCAGCAGGAATTTGATCAGCGTTGCAGTAGATTCAGTGAGGGGGAGGCTCGATCTATGAAACCCAACAGTGGTTTGGCCAAAAATCAGACGGTTCCCGGATTTAGTATTTTTAATGGTTTTTTTGTATTTTAAGGATTTTCAGAAAAATGGAAGGAAAATAGGTACAATGGATTTAGATCTGCTAAAGAGAAGAGAATTCCCTGTTAGATCGTACCCAAAAATGCTTGTAGAAGCCTTAACAGCGATGATCCTTGCTATCCCGATCAATTCTGGAAGATCCACGTGATTTCTATGACAGATGTAAGCCCCAAGCCACCAATGCGCCTCCTATCCTACATGAGCAAACGTCAACCATATCAGATTTGCTAAGACAAGATAAAGAAACCAAATGCTATAGGAAAGTAAAAAGAAGTAATCATAGATCACAAATACACTAATGAAAACCCCCTGATCCAAAACGAAGATAACCGAACGAGTTGAGGTCCCCCTGCAAAAATGCTCCAGCCAAAACGCCCTCCTGTAGACAAGACAATGATAGCAGAAAAAATACAGATCTCACATGAATTTCCACAATGCTAGGAAGCAGAAGACTATCCAATCACCATTTGAGAACATCAATTGCAAAGCAGATCCAGAAATATCCACGGAAAAATCCTTCTATTATTCAGAGCCAAGAGCCAAATACCCTTTACAAATGAGAAGCTCTCTCTTTTAAATAGAAATGAGAGAACCACAATCATAACCGAATCCTAACCACTTTCAAAACGAGTGGCTAAGATTAAAAGATAAAATAATCTAATCAATGGTTGAGATGAGCTCAACATACAATACATGGATCAATATAACCATTAAGTACCAAAGTGGACTAAATCACCCATCAAGAGGGTACGCCCACTCAACAAGAAATAAATGAAGCACGTGGTGGGTCCATGGAGTGTTAACTAACTCCCTTATGGGTGCCCCATGGCATAATAAAATAATATAAAATTTTAATTCTTTGACTTTGTGCCTCCTTGAGGAAATCGTGAGCCTCCTAAAAGCTCCAAAAAATAATATAAAATGCCCCAAAAATAGGTGTGGGCCCAATCAGGTGCTGCAACTGCTGGAGAAGGTGCGGAGGACATCACTCTCATCATTATGACTCATCCCATGTCATTTTCTTGCCTCAGTAGCCCAAATCGATTTCTTCAATAGCCATTTAATCATTTTTCAATTTTCCTCGGGAAACGTGAACCTACCAAAATAGCCTCCTAGGGTGCCTGCGTTGTCAAACTGAGTCCACCAGGCTCTCTGGGATAGGGGTTCTATGGTACAAACAAGTGGCTGCACCCCCTATGTCCATACAACGCCCTATTAGATCCAAATAAAACATCTCCCTGCTCAGACACATCATCCTATGAAGCAAAACTGAATCAAAAATGTAAAATGAGCCTGATTTTTTCTGCAAGTGCCCGGAACTGAAAATAAACTGTCCATCCTGGATCCACCTCACATAGGAAACTACAAGATTGGTGATAACATTTTGGCGCTGTTGCCGAGGAGGTAGAGGCCTACCTTGGTTTAACATACCTCACCTTTCCTACGACATCTCTTTTTGGTGAATTACCTGTGTGGTTCACCTGGCGACTCCACAACGCGACTCCATTGAGAAGCGAACCCATCCCATAATAGAGAAGTGAGGGAAACTTGGTTGTATCTTTTAGTTAACTGATTAATTGTAATTAGAAGTGAAAACTGAGAGATTTGGAGCATCTAGGAAAAAGCCCTAAATTTGCACCAGGGTTTATGCAGGAAAATTGGGATCTAGGGAAAATGGGTGAAATTAAGCATAGATGGTCACTCAGAATGATTGTTGGGTGCAATATTAGGCGATTGGAGAAGAAACCAACAATACCCACTTCGCGGTTTGCTGAAAAGATGACTTTCCCCTAGGGGGTGTTTTTCCCTAATAGCTGGCCAGTGCTTTAGATGGGTAAATGGAGTTCGATCAAGCTGAAACTTTAGATCTGGGGGTTTGATTTTAAAATAAAAGTGGGTTTTTAAATTCGTAGCTCGCTGCAAGGTAGAACTTATGGAGATCTAAGCAATGTTGAAAAAGTCGGCGAGGGTCCTGATTACAACTTCTCGACAACATCGGCGAAAAAATCGGGAAAAATCGGCAAAAGTCGGCAAACATTAAAAAATAGAAAATACATCCATTTTTTTTAGAATTTTAAACATATAAAGCAATAATAACATCAGAAAAACATATTGGAACATAAATATGAGGAAAGCACTGATATATTTCATTATCATGTAGTCATGCCAAATATAAAACGATACATCAAAGTTGATACTGAAATTCTGAAACATCATAGTTGTCCAATCAAGGACTCAAGAGTTAAAAGTGTATAAAGTTTAAACAATACAAAATGACATCACATATATAAATGTATCCAAGGAAAACTAGCATCTAGCTATCTAATATCAATGCCCTCTTCCCCTTTTACGGGAAAATATCATGGGTCTTTTGTCAGGCCTACCCCTAGCACTAGAAGTAGTAGTAGAAGGCCCTGAGCCTGCATCTAATACTCGACGCTGAGTGATGGATGGAGGACTAGATATATCAAGCGGTGCAGAAGGTGGTGGCGATGCCTCCATGGTGCCTCCTCCTCCTCCTCCACTTGCCCCTCCTCTTGCCCCTCCTCTAGCCATGCAGGTGCCTCCTCCATGATAGGAGTCTCAATCTCCACCCTCCACTTCGACAATATATCAATATTGTCCAAGGAGATGGCATTTGCATCTGGTTCTTTCTGTATCTGTGCCATCCACAAGCGAAGGTTGTAATGAACATAGACCAAGTCATTAAGACGTGTGAACTCCAACCTGTAAGAGGGTAATAAAAAAAATTTAGAGTCTAGAGGATCGTAGATTCATAAATTGAATTAAACATTTAAATGCAATTGCTTTGTTCAAATTCTAAGTTCTAAGTTTCTAACCTTCTGCGTCTCTTTGCATGTATTTTTTCAAATACACTCCGATTCCGCTCACATCCCAAAGCTGTACAGGTTTGGCTAAGGATTCTGATGGCAAATTTAAGTAAATTCGGTGTCCTCACACCATAGGTTCGCCACCAAGTGGCTACATGTCACCAAACAAGAAATAAATATAAATAAATCATAATTCATCTTTGAAATAAAGGTGAAAACTTAAAACGGTCTAATAAGTTAATAATTTACTTGGCATGAATTCGGTCCTGTCACGAATAGCATCAGCAAAGCCAAATACTCCAGTACCATCCCGATACACCTCTATCTTGTGATTGACTGCATTGCGAGTGTCATAATCAGGTATCATCCTCTGAATACAAGTGAGAAGCCCCTCCAAAACCTCACAATCAAAATCAAAATTGCATTTGTAGGAAAATGCGGGGTTGAGGAAGAGTCCTGCTGCATGAATGGGTCGATGAAGCATCCCATTCCATCGAGTATCAATCAACTCCCATAACAACATGTGCTTGTCATGCCCTGGGGTACCCTTTCCCACATAGAAATTCCGAATGGTCTCTTTGGCCCTATCCATGGCCTCATACAAATAGCCCATTGCGGGCTTATCACCATCAACAAGTCGCAGAACCCTCACTAAAGGTTCACTAACCGAGCACACTTCCTCCATTCCTTCCCAGAAGGCATCAGTGTACACTAGCTTGGCAATGGTTTTCTCGTCCTCTCTCCTGCTGTAAGCACAATCACGCCACTCATCACAAGCAAACATTTGCTTGAAGTCAAACTGACATTGAAGCAAAGACTGAAGAGTAATAAATGTGGTGGCAAAACGCGTGATTGCAGGACGCTTCAACTCCTTGTTTTTAGTGTGCCTCCTCATGAGACTATGAACAAAACCATCGTTGTAAATGAACTTAGGGATGGCCCTAGCTTGATCAATCACCACCTTGATAAAGGGAATTTTTCCCATATCCTCCAACATCAAATCAATGCAATGAATAGCGCATGGAGTCCAAAACAAAGAGGGATACCTATCCATAAGCATCCTGCCAGCAGCCATATAATTAGCTGCATTATCTGAAATAACTTGCACAACATGGTGCGCCCCAATATCCTGGATGAACCCATCCATCAACTCGCATAAAAGTGCCGCATCTTTTACATGTGCCGATGCATCAACTGATTTTACAAACATGGTACCTCTAGGACAATGTACCAGGAAGTTGATAAGGCTTCTACCCTTATCGTCTGTCCACCCATCTGACATGACTGTGCATCCAGTGCTCTCCCATGACTGCCTGAACTCTGCCAACCTAGCATTGATGTCCATCTTTTTTGCTTGAAGGATTGGGCCCCGCAACTCCTCAAAGGTGGCACTTTTATAACCTGGGCCAACTACTGCAATGACATCACACATCAACTGCCAAAATGGATTGTTTTTAACAATGCTCAAAGGTATGTGACTCCAGTAAAGACACCTTCCCATTACCCTGTCCGCTTCTACCTTTTCTGATTTCTTTATAATTGACTTGATAGAAGGTTGTGAGCCTGGTCCAACATAATGGGATGTGATCCCCGCCCTCCCAAGAGGTGAAGCTGTGGAGCCCCTCCCATTACCCTCATCGATAGTGGTAGATAAAGTTGCACCTAAACTTCTTGCTTGGCCAAAAGCTGCAAGCTCAGCTCTGTCTGCAGCGATCTCATCCTTCTTTCTCATTTTTTCATGGATGGCATCATGGGCAGATCTCATGATTTCTGGGGTCACTGCAGTACAAAGGCCAACATCATGGCCAGGTAGTTTGGCTAAATGGTATTTCAACCTGTTAACCCCTCCCGACATGTGATGCCCACATAATTTGCAAGTCAAATTTTGCCTATTGTTGCCATCCTCGGGCTCACCATACTGCCAAAATGGGTCCAATATCTTTGGCATTTTTGCAATTGGTATGCTTCAAGCTTTCAACTCAAATGCAACCCTGGGGCACAAAAACAAAAAAAATTACACTAAACTCCATTGGAAAATAATAGCAACATTCTAGCTTAAAAAATCATACCTCTAAATTTAGATTTTAAGCCATGAAAGATAAGAAGAAGAGGGTGGCTAAGAAGTAAAAAAACAAGCATGCTATTTTCCATTCTAATTTTTTAAGACCCCCATTTACATTGGGACTGTTTTTCATTTTTTGGGGCATGGAAATCAATGGCAAAATAGTAAAAACAAATAGCAAATAAATATGCAAGAAATAGGCAACGAAATAGTAAAACAAATATGCAAGAAATCTTTCAAACAGTCCATGGAAAAGATAGAAAAACAATGGATAAAATGCACATACCTTCAACACTTGTTTCACAAAAATCCTGGGTTGAGATGCTAAACGCTGTTTGAAAGCCTCCAAAGGTGTTGGTGGTCTCCTCAAGCCCTTCTCCTCCACTTCCAACAAGCTCATTTGCCAAATGACAAAAAAAAAACCGCTTTTTTCTTTTACTAGGCCGCAGATTGCCTGCCTGGGCGCTTTTTTACATCGACCCGCGAGTTTTTCCCAAAAGTCACGCGCTCACGATTTTTTTAAAAATCGCGCTTTTTCCTTTGCGAAAAAACGGCCAGGGGAAAAAAGCGCGACTTTTCCAAATTTTTCCGATTTTTCAGCGAGTTTGTCAAGCTTGGATCTAAGAAACGAGGGTTTTAACTTTTATGGAATGATGAGCAATGCATGTGCGGAAAATAAAAGAAGAGAAACTCACCTTGGAGACCTACCTAGAATCTTTAGATGGATTGAGAAATGATGAACTTCCCCGAGTTATATCTTGGTGTAGCTATGTCCTAGTCAATCACCCTTGCGCCCCCTTCAACCTGCCAGATCAGAGAAATGTCAACCGATTAGTCACACGAATGGGATCTGCAAAATAGGGAATGGAAACGAGAGTAAAAGATCATAAAGACAAAAATACTCCTTGAACCGAACACCTCGGAGCCGGGATGAAGGTGAGCTTCCCCACAAAGTCGCCCTCTCTCTCCTAGCGCGCCTCCTTCTCTTGCAGATGAAATGGGCAAAGAAAAAAGTGCAAGATCTATCCCGAATGAAACTTAGTATGGAAGAACAACAGATCAGCAGAGCAACAGATCAGGAGTTGGTACACACACAGCCAGGGGCTTATCAGTTGGAGACAGGTATACATGGTGAGATCATGTCTATTTCCCTGGTTTAGTTGTTGCTCTATGATGTATCTCAGATACTTGTACTTGTCATGTTAGGATGATCACAGTGACGTATGCTATATGTTCTTTATTGCTCTAACCTTCATTATGATTGATTAAGGAGTCCAATGTGAAGAATGTTGTCCATGCCACGCTCAAACAAATGTAACCCTTAGTGCTAGATTGGTTCCATTATTTCTCTATCGGTCCATCCAGTTCATCCATATTTGCTTCTACCCCATGACTATGACTAATAGAGATTTGTGAGGTTGAAGACATTTCCCCATTCTGACTACTATGTGTGACAGACTCCATGTTGTTATGTGTCTCAGGCTATGAAGTATGTGTCTTGGCCAGTGTGGCTAGGTGCACAGGGTTGTCATCCTTAAGTCTTCGAAACAAGTGCTCCACCATAATAGTGTTGTCAAACACTAAAGCATCGGAACGCATAAGAAAGCAGACTTCCAGAAGATTCTAAGATCTTCAGAAGCAAAGGTACATTTTCTTCTTATTATGATGTTTGGTCACTATGATTATGAATAACTGATTTAAGTTGGGTTCTGATATACAACATTGGAGCATTTCTTACCTTGAAATGTTACAGGATTATACTAGTACAGTATCTCACGTTGATTTTGGGTACTTTGACCTGGTCAACTGAATTGACCGAGTCAATCACGTTTCCCAAGGCAGTGACTCAAAAATACAACATGGTCTATATTTGTTTGAAACATGCCCACGACCAATACTGTATTCTCAATTTTCAGGGTTTGGCCACGGTTCTCTAGAAAAGTGATTATTATAACTTAATTATTGGCTAGATGACCTATTTTTTATTTAGATGGAAGTGTGTTTGGTTCTCCTAGAGTAGAGCAACGTTCCAGGGGGTATGAGTAGTCACTTATACCATTCTTATATGTCTCTAGATCATCCAGAGCAGTCAGTTTGCCCCAGTTCTCAGCTTCGAGTGAGTTATGATGGATTTATCAGTTTTCAGGGATTGTACCAACAAAAAATGAACTAGAATTTCACTGAGAAAATTGATTTGGCCTCCTGGGTCAAGAAAATGGTGTGGAAATTTGACAGATGATGTTTTTTAGCATCCCGGACAGTCCTTCAGCAGCTTTCATTCAGCAGATGTCCAGATTATTTAGTTATGGCTCAACCAATGAGGGAAAAACCCCCCAAGGGGCGCCCCCTCTAATTGGCCATTGATGTATTTCATGATTATATCTTATGATTTGAATTTGTAAAGGGGCCTAGGGTGAATTAATCCCCTAAGTGACCCCCCTCAGTATATTGATGTATCACACTTATGTTATATTTTGAGTTTGATTTAGGATAGGCATCCTTGAGCAAAGTGCACCCCCTTTTGTTGACTCAGTCACTTGATCCATGTGAATAAGTTATGTATTGAACTCCACCGTAGATGATCTTTTAAATCTCAACCGTTGGATGATAAAGTTCCCTCTCAAACTATTTAAGAGAGGTGACCCCCCATTGTAATTCATGAGCTTTGGCACCGAAATATCAATAAAGAGATTTTTGGCTGGGATTACTTTTCTGTGTATCTTGTGGATGTTCTGATTTGATGATGGGAACTGTTGTTCTTCCATACTGAGTTTCATTCGAGATAGATCTTGCACTTTTTTCTTTGCCCATTTCATCTGCAGGAGAAGGAGGTGCGTTAGGAGAGAGAGGGCGACTTTGTGGGGAAGCTTGCCTTCTTCCCAGCTCCGGGGTATTCGGTTCAAGGAGTATTTTTGTCTTTATGATCTTTTACTCTCTTTTCCATTCCGTATTTTGCAGATCCCATTCATTTGACTAATCGGTTGACGTTTCTCTGATCAGGTAGGTTGATGGGGGCGCAAGGGTGATTGACTGGGACATAGCTACTCAAGATTTAGCTTGGGGAAGCTCATTTTGACAAGAGATCGGCATTCTTCACCATTTCTCAATTCATCTACAGATTCCAGGTACATCTCCCAGGTGAGTTTCTCTTTTATTTTCTGCACATGCATTGCTCATCATTCCATAAAAGTTAAAAACCCTCGTTTCTTAGATCCATAAGTTCTATCTTGTGGCGAGCTACGAAATTAAGAACCCACTTTTATTTTAACATCAAACCTCCAGATCTAAATTTTCGGCTTGATCAGACTCCATTTACCCATCTAAAGCACTGGTCAACTATTAGGGGAAAGTGGTCTTTTCAGCAAACCACGAAGTGGGTATTGTTGGTTTCTTCTCCAATCGCCTAATATTGCACCCAACAATCATCCTGAGTGTCCATCCATGCTTAATTTCACCCATTTGCCCTAGATCCCAATTTTCCTGCATAAACCCTAGGGAAAATTTAGGGCTTTTTCCTGGATACTCCAAATCTCTCAGTTTTCGCTTCAAATTACAATTAATTAGTTAACTAAGAGATACAACCATGTTTCCCTCACTTGTCTATTTCGTATCCATAATCTTATGGTTTCCTGGTCCTAGGGACGCCCCCCCGGCTTAGCCTTTCACTGAGTCCAAAGTGTCGGTATCCTTGACTGGTGTGACAACCGAGTTCCTTCAGAAGTCCTGGGTACCGTAGGCCAAAACTTTAGTTGCCTTTCCTCTGCCATCCTGAATAGGATCACCTCACGGGGCATCTACAAGATTTGTGATAACACCCTCTTAGTTTTAGCATGAGGTTTTGAAACATTATTCTCAAAGTACTCTGTAACATTCTTATGGATTGCAGGCATGCTCATAATTTGGAACATTTCAGGAGAGGAATGATCCAATTGAGAAAGCAAATTGTCAATATACTGATTATCAACTGCACAATCATTGCTAGATTTACATTCTAAAGAATTATCAGTTTTCCTACCCCACTTATCTATTAACAGATCTGTGAACATGTCATACCCGGTGATGGATTCTGGTGTTAACTGATCAAACCATAGTTGAACATCCCCTCGCAAGGATTCTCCTAAGGCTCGCATATAAACATCTTCATTGTCTGCACCTCTAATTTCCATGTAATCCCATAGAATATCCAAATGACTTTCAATAGATATATCCTTATTTCCATGAAACTAGGGCAACCTCCTAGTGTAATTTGTTTGGCATAGAATGAGGTGCCCCCGGTATTTCAGAAAATTCAAAAGGAGATTGTTTGTCATGTTTTTTAACAGCTCTGATTACTTGGCTATAAGGCTTTGACTGGGACTGACTTCTAGGTTCATGAAGACTTACAAGTTTATCAGGGGTTGTCACAACAAAACTTGTATTACAGTGATGAAGAGGATTACAAGGATCATTCAATTGATGATTGCTTACTAGTCCACTCGGGATGGTTGGGAAATCTTTATTGCATGGGTGAGGAAATTGGTGGGTATCATAAAGATTGTGATAACTAGATTCATACCCATAATCATGCTTGTGATCATCCTCATACCCATAGTTTGACCTCCATCTATCCCTTCCGTTTATTCGTCTTTTAGCTTCATTTATACTTTCATTTAATTCCTTCATGCGTTTGATAAATATATTTGAATTCATTATGATTTATGTGATGGGTTCGCTTCTCAATGGAGTCATGTTGTGGAGTCGCCAGGTGAACGAATTGTCGTGTTCACCAACGGATGATGTCGTAGGAGAGGTAAGTGAAATTCAGGCAGTGATTGTAAACATTTAAACATGTAAAATGCAATCATTGATATTAGACCGGATGTGATATGAATGACAAAAAAATGTAAGCACATTCACAGACACCGAAGGTAAAATAGATGAACCAAGGTAAGCCTCTACCTCCCCGACAACGTCACCAAAATGTTGGCAAAGAGAACGGGAGTAGAGATTAAGGATAAATGTCAAACCAAGGTAGGCCTCTACCTTCCCTGGCAACGGCGCCAAAATGTTATCACCAACCTTGTAGTTTCCTATGTGAGATGGATCTAGGATGGATGGTAGAGGGAGAAGCAACTAAGGAGGTGGAACCAAGATTGCCTCGACTCCCAAATGGATGGTTGTCACGCCAATCGAGCCAGTCTTCACTTTATGTTATCTTAGCCCAAGACAACAATGGGGGAGACCCAGATCTACTCCCGACAGGAGAGATAAAACTTAGACACTAGACCAGATCAAATGGACTTGAGCTACATAAGGTGTAAGGTGATGGAAACCCTAGATCTATGGATGACGTCACCAGGTGAACCAAGGCTTTGGATCAAGGTTTATGAGATATGAGATTTGATCCAAGCTGGGACACAGATGACCTGTGGGGTAAATACTAAATCTGGGGTTAAGGTACTAGCAGGAGGTGAAGATATCCACTCCCTTGGGAAACGTAACCAATGCAGGGAGGGCAAGAACAAAACTGGGGCTATCTAGTACCGATGGATAGACTCGTAGGAAGATATGACAATGTCAAAGCACCCGGGCCACTAGGAAAAGGTCAAAAACACAAGAGAAAGAGGCAAAATAGGGGGTAGCGCAAGGGTTGGAGATCAATGCCTTTCATATCTAGGAAATGGAGTCAGTTTTTGTCCAGCGTTGAAGGAGACCCACCTAGGTATAGACCCGATCTACAAACCCCAAAAGTGTTTTTTCTAGAAAAGTCAAATCACAGGGAGAAATGAAAAAATGGAGGATAGCGCTAGGGTTCGAGAATCAGTTTTTAAGATCTAGGGCAACAGAGTCACTTCTAGCTCAGCATTACGGAAGACCCACTTGGGGCATGACCTGATCTACAAAACCCAGAAATGGTTTGCCGGGAACTCAAGCGGATTGAGCCATAATATTTTTTGGTTTTTTATTATTTAGGGTTTTTAAGGTAAAAATGGAAATACAGATGCCAATGGATTGAGATCTGGAAGAGAAGCACTAACCTGTAGATCTTACCTGAAAAACCTTGTAGATGCCTTGATGATGATGATCCCTGCTATCTTGATCAATTTGAGAAAATTTGAGTGAGTTCTATGCCCAACGGTTTGCCCCAAGAAGCCAATGTGCCCTCTCTCCTGTACAACAAACGTCAACCATATCAGATTTGCTGCATCATGAGAAAAAAACAAATGCTACATAAAAATAGCAAGATGAAATCATAGATCGCATAGATGCTAATGAAAACCCCCTCATACAAAACACATCCAAGCCAAGCTAGTTGAGGAAGCCCTGCAAAAATTCCCAAGTTGAAGTCGCCCTCCTATAGACAAGACATTGTTTTCCGAAAAAATATATAGATCTCACAACAAATACCCAAATGATAGGAAGCAAAAGATTTTCCAATCATCATCGAAGAACACCAGATGCAAAGGAGATCCAAAAAATATCCACAAGAAAAGTTTTTCTATTATCTCGATCCAAGAGCTAAAGAGCCCTTACAAATGAGAAGCTCTCTCTTTTAACTAAGAATGAGAGAACCAAAATCCTAACCACTTTTCAAATGGGTGGCTAAGATTAAAAGATACAAATGTTCTAATCAACGGGTGAGATGAGTTCAACATACAATCCATGGATCAATGCCATAATATAGTATGAAAGTGGACTAAATCACCCTAGGAGAGGGGATCCCACTCAACAAAAAATAAATGAAGCACATGGTGGGTCCAAGGAGTGTTAACTAACTCCCTTTGGGTGTCCCCATGGCACAATAAAAATAATATAATTTTTTAAATGTGAAATTGTGCCTCCTTGAGGAAATCACGAGCCTCCAAAAAGCTCCAGAAAATAATATAATATGCCTGAAAAATAGATGTGGGCCCATCCAAGTGTTGCAACTGTTGGAGAAGAAGTGGAAGACATCACCCTTGTCATCAGAACTCATCCCATGCCATTTCCTTGCCTCAGTAGCCATTTTAATTATTTTTTGTTTGCCTCGGGAAACGTGACATACAAAAAAATGCCTCATAGGGTGCCTCCTTTATCCAACTGAGCCCACTAGGCTCTCTAGGAGGGGGATAATATGGTACAAACAAGTGGCTGGAACCCCCAAGCCTCTTACAGCGCCCTAGGAGATCCAAGAAAAATATCTCCCTGCTCAGACATGCCATCCAGTATAGTAAAACTGCACCAGAAGGGTAAACTGAGCCTAATCATCTCTGCAAGTGCCTGGAACTGAAAACAAGTTGTCTCATTGGTCTTAAAGAGTCCAAATCCATCTAAGGTGTATACTCATACCCCCTCTTAGTCTCTACAATATCCAGATAGACAAAATAATAATCTGTAAATGACCATATAACCAGCATTATAACTTAGGCTAGCATCCATCTGCTGCAAGTGTTCATAGGTCAAGACATGCTCTACAAATCATTCAAAATAACACTTATAACAAGTAGTAATCATTTCATTGGCGATCTATCAACCAAATATAAAGGATTTCATTTATTAACTATGACTCAGACCAGACTTTCAAAACCATACTCACTTCATAGTTGTAATCAATTTGCTAGTGAAGGGTGAGGGCTAAAATTCACAAGGCTAGGCCAAAGGGTGACTACCAACTTGACATTGTGACACTTCGGATATGGAAAGGGGATACTCACTCTAGCATATGACAGACAAGCAACAACAAAGGGGATGGCAGTGTCTCACAAATGGGTGAGTTACTTCAGAGGTGCTTATTCACCTTGGCAAATGCTCACAATCCAACTCAATACAAGTAAGGCCAACAATCCTTAGATATAACTTTAGGAACCATTGCTTTTTTGGGCCTTTGATTTTCCATAGCCTTGGTCCATGTTTTTATTACACGGATTTTTATTATTTAGGCTTGATGCATTCATGTATGTTGAAAAACACTACTTTTCATGAATGTTTTAAGATATTCTTTTCATTGTACTTCAAAGCCAATTTCATTAGGGTAGCCTTGCATTCACGTATGTTTAAAAACACTACTTTTCATGAATGGGTTTTTTCATAAGATATTCATTTCATTTCCAAACACATTGTATTGATGGCAGCGCTACTTGTTTCATGTTAGCCAACACAACCTAGGCAGCTCAGAGCCGAGACACAAATAACAGGGAGGCTTGTCCATCAAAGGCTCTAGTGGGGAAAGGTCCTCCATGCCATAAGTCAAGTAGTAGGTCGGGTTGGGAACATAACTAGAAGGTAATGGATGGGTGGAGACAATGAATAATGAAACCAACACTAGCAAGCCAAAGTATGGTGAGAAGGACTATCTCTATTCTCCCTAAGGAGGGTAAAACCAATGAGTATAGATCAAGAACTTCTAGGTCTGAGTAGGGACATCAATACATAATATCAATACATCCAAGTCCACATATTTATATGACCGTTAGATCATGACACTAAATGCTAATACATGTCACAAGAATGAGTATAAGAGCAAATGATAACCATAACACATGATAATATAAGCCGAGTCATAAACATGTAAATAATCCATTTGAACCAACATCAGTCCAATGAGAAAACACTGATACAACTCTGGGCACCAATAACTGCTCTGTAAATAGCTAAAATGACTACATCAATCTCCAAATTTGAGTGTCCTGAGACTCAAACATGGCATGGAAGAGTACTATAGTCCATCAATGAAATCATGATCCATCATAGATACTCATCTCATCATCTCATATGTAGGGGAACTGGCTGAAAAATGTATTGAAATATGAAAAATAGAATATGGTAGCCCGACTACTATATATGTGATAACAAGTTCCATGGTGACTGTACTTACAGTGTATGTTTTTCTCTATGGTCGATTGTATTTGGTTTTGAGTGGACTTGAAAAGACAATGTTACATACAGCTACCATAGAACATAATTCTGCTCTAGAAGCAGCCCTTGCCTCACAATCACTTGTTCAACTTTGTATGTTAATGGCTTTACCTATGGTGATGGAGATTGGCCTAGAATAGGGATTCCGCAAAGCCTTAAGTGACATTGTGGTCATGTAGCTGCAGCTAGCATCAATTTTCTTTACTTTCTCTCTTGGGACTGTTATCACCAACCTTGTAATTGCCTATGTATGTGAGGTGGATCTAGGATGGATGGTAGAGGGACATGAAACTAAGGAGGTGGAACCCAAACTGCCTAGACTCCCAAATGGATGGTTGTCACGCCAATCAAGGCAGTCTTTGATTTATGTTATCCAAGTCCGAGACAACAAAGGGGGAGACCCAGATCTACTCTCGACAGGAGAGATCAGACCTAGACACTAGATCAGATAAAGTAGGCTTGAGGTACGTGAGGTGTAAGGTAATTGAAGACCCTAGATCTATGGGAGATGTTACCAGGTGTGCCAAGGCTTTGGATTAGGGTTCTGGAAGTGTTAAGTTCGATCCAAAGTGGAACCAAGGTAACTTATGGGATGGATACAAGATCTAGGGTTCAGGTACTAGCAACTGATGAAGATAACCGCTGCCTTGGGAAACGTAACCAATGTAGGATGAGTAAGGACAAAGTCGGGACTATATAGTACCAAAGGGATAGACTCAAAGAAAGATGTGACAAAGTCAAAGTGCCCAAGTCATCAAAGAAAAGTCAACTTTCAGGGAAAAGAGGTCAAAAGAGGGCTAGCACTAAGCTTGGAGATCAGTGCCTGTTGGGCCTTGGGAAATGGAGTTAGTATTTACACAGCGTTAGAGTGAATTCACTTGGGATATGCCCTGACTTATGGACCCAGAAAAGTGTTTGGCTTGGAAAATTCAGTTTGCAGGGGAAACCAGCAGAAGGAGGGCTAGCGCTAGGGTTTGGAGGGACAAATCCTCAGATCTAGGACAGTTTGTGAGGCATCAACTCAGCGTTGGAGGAGAAATGGGTTGTGGATGACCTGATCTACAAACCCAAGTTGGAAAATTTCCGGAAAAATCAGATCTGGAAAAGTCAAAATTTGATGAGTGCTAGGGTGCAGAAAGTCAGTTTTTCAGATCTAGGGTCTTCTGGCAGCAACTAGCTCAGTGTTGGGGGTATTCTGGAATGAGGGAAACCCGATTTATGAACCCAAGTGATTATTTTCCAGAAAAAGTAAGATTTGAAAAAGGTCAAATTTTCAGTGGGGGCGTTGGGGTTTTAACAGTCAGTTTTTCAGATCTAGGGCAAATCAGCAACCTTTTGGACAACGTCAAAGATGAAATGGTGAGAGGGATGCCTGATCTACAAAACCCAGCAGTGGTTTGTTGAAAGATCGAACAGTTCCTCAATTAAGTATTTTTGGATTTTTTAATATTTTGGAGTTTCCAGTAAATTGAAGAAAAGAAGGTACAATGGATTGAGATCATGGAAGAAAAGAACCAACCTGTAGATCTTACTTGGAAAGCCTTGTAGATGCCTTGATGATGATGATCCCTGCCATCCCGAACAATTTGAGAAGATTGAAGCGAGTTCTATGTCCAGTGTTTGCCCGAGGAAGTCAATGCGCCCTCTCTCCTGCACAACAAACGTCAACCATATCAAATTTGTTGCCACATGAGAAAAAAACTAAATTCTACAGAAAAATAGCAAGAGAAAATCATAGATCGCAATGACACTAATGAAAACCCCCTGATAAAAACGAAGACAATCCAAGCAAGTTGAGGCCCCCCTGCAAAAACGCCCAAGTTGAAGTCGTCCTCCTGTAGACAAGACAATGATCCCCAAAAAATATAGATCTCATAACAATTTCCCAAATGCTAGGTAGCAAAAGACTTTCCAATCACCATCTAAGAACATCAGATGCAAAGGAGATCCAAAAAATATTCACAAGAATTTTGTTTTTATTATCTAGATCCAAGAGCCAAAGACCCTTTACAAATGAGAAGCTCTCTCCTTTAAATAGAAATGAGAGAACCAAAATCCTAACTACTTTCAAAACGAGTGGCTAAGATTAAAAGATATAAATGTTTTAATCAATGGTTGAGATTAGCTCAACATACAATACATGGATCAATATAACCATAAAGTACCAAAGTGGACTAGATCACCCATAAAGAGGGTACCCCACTCAACAAGAAATAAATGAAGCACATGGTGGGTCCATGGAGTGTTAACTAACTCCCTCTGGGTGCCCCATGGCACAATAAAATAATATAATATTTTAATTTTTTGACTTTGTGCCTCGAAGAAATCGTGAGCCTCCCAAAAGCTCCAAAAAATAATATAAAATGCCCAAAAAATAGGTGTGGGCCTGTTGCCATTACTGACCAGCGTGTGTGTGTCAAAGCCCAAAATTATGCACACCGGCCTGATGGCAACTACGAAAAGTGGAGCCACTGTCACCACGCTCCTCTCTTCCTCGCTTCAGGTTGGCTCTTCTCCAACTCAAGGGGGGTGTCCTTGGTGTTAAGATCGCTAAGGCAGGAAACAGTTGCGGACAGGGTGATTGGAAGAGGATGCCTTAGCAAAATGGTTGTAGCATATAAGTGTTTGAAAAGGTTGACGGAAGAAGGGAAGGATCAGAACCCCAGTAATGGATCAGTGTCGGTATACCTAAAGGGCGAAATGGAGTCAATGGAGAAACCACGAGGGCCTTGTGTCAGAGGGGTAGTTACCAAGTCTTCTTCTTCCTAAACGTAGGAGATGCACTATGTAGACAAAGGAGATGCTACACCATCAAGCTTGATAAGATGTAGGCATCCGACCTGTGCAAGCACGCTCACAAAGGGGAAAAGAAAGCAGCTGCTAGGATTTTCGCCTTCCAATAGGACGGAAGCGTTGGTTTATGGTCTCCGACGCAGATATAGAAAGAAAGAAAGCCTAAAACAACTAACACTCAATACCACAAGTTAATGCAACACACCATGAAGGGCACTCGACTGAGCAACCATGTAAACCAAAAAGATAATTTTCTATTAAGCCTGGGGAAAATTCCTCCCAGTTTTTTTCCATCCTTACAATGAAGAGGACTTGCCTCTTTTATATGCCAAACAGGCTCTCATACAACAACAAAAAGTAAAAAGAAAATAAAATAATAATGAGAAAAAGTGGCAAGTGGATCTAGATCCACTTTTTTCTAAAATAATATCCAAGGTGACCACTACGTTATTGAAAGGGAACTCCTCCATAACAAAAACGCTCTAGCCCAAAATTAAAACGTGAAGTGAAGGGAAGCTGCCGTTAATCAATTTTAACATACTTCAATATTCGACTTATTCAGCAAAATAAACGTCGATTAGCTACCAACAATGGATGTCGACTAGGCCACTAAACCTTACTGGCACCCTTAAATCAAATCATTGCTTCCAGCTGCACGCGCTCCCGACCCTGTCCAAAAATGCCGCAGGCTGCTAAAAGGGCATGGATTTGACGACTTAGGTTGCTGTCCTGATATGGAATGCCCATAGGCAGCCTTAAACCTCCACGTAGCAGTAACAAACAAACAAAATTAACCCCGAGCAAATGCTGAGAGGAGATCAACACATACGCCGTGAACTTAATTCCTATAACTTGGCTTCTAAAGGATACGACCCAAGCCGTGATCATGACGAGTCTGCGCTCCATGACTCAGCTGCTAGTAACTTTTAGAAAAGTCTTTTGGAGTGATTGAAGATGAGATCGGTGCTTTCCCTTCTATCAAAGCTGTTAAAAGATCTAATCTATATGCAAGTACTGGCAGTGCTTTACGCATGGATTACTCCATGAATTTCTCTGCTACACCAAACCCAATAGGAAAGGTGAGTCCTGTCCATGCCCAATCCCGTGAAACGTGAAAAAGAGCTCATAGCTCCACGCAGAGGGCCGCCAATGAATATGCGCGCCGCACAAACTGCTCCTCAGCCGAAGATGCCACGAATTGATCACATTTTCCTCCAATGCTCCACGTAACAACAATTGGATACTCAGCACGTGAAAATTTGTAACCAATTTCCCAACAAACTCCATGATCTAGTTGTTGAAGAAAAGAAAATGAGCCATAATGATGAAGATCACGATTTTTAAAAAAAATTTATATGCCTTGAATCTCGTTTTTTTTACTACTGTATTTGACTGATCATTGTTCTTTCCTTAGCAGAAAAAACGCGACTGATTTAGCAAATTGAGAGCCCGCCAGTGTAATCAATCGCTCGATGAAACTTTCGACTTGACTGTCTATAGATAGATTTGGGCCAATGATTTCGGGTGGATCAATCCCTGAACTTTGTAACTTGTCGTGAAAAGAAAAGCTAGAGGGTGTTAGAATTATTTGGGAGTTTGTAGAAGTCGTTGTTGGGCAGTCACTGCGTTTGTTGAACCCAAACTATCCAAGGCATAGCTATTTGATATCTTAGACTTACCTGTGTGTTCTTTTTTATTTTTTATTTTATTTTGCAGACTTTTACGCTGACAGAGGCTTCATTGTACTCGTGGCTTTTGTTTTCACAGTAGAATCACCTTTAGAATGATTTTTTCGGGGCCCCATCTGTTGTTTGATCCTCTTCATCCTTTGGAAACAAGTTCTTTACAACATGACCAGCAGAGTCACCCCTGTCAAAGTGTGGTGGTAACAGGGCCCAATCAGGTGCTGCAACTACTGGAGAAGGTGCGGAGGACATCTCTCTCATCATCATGACTCATCCCATGTCATTTCCTTGTCTTAGTAGCCCAAATCGTTCTCTTCAATAGCCATTTAATCATTTTTTAATCTGCCTCAGGAAATGTGAACTTGCCAAAACAGCCTCCTAGGGTTCTTGCGTTGTCCAACTGAGCCCACCAGGCTCTCTGGGATGAGGGTACTACGGTACAATCAAGTGGCTGCACCCCTTATGCCCCATACAGTGCCCTAGGAGATTCAATAAAAACATCTCCCTGCTCAGACACATCGTCCCGTGAAGCAAAACTGCATCAAAAGAGTAAAATGAGCTTGGCCATCTCTGCAAGTGCCCGGAATTGAAAATAAACTATCTCATTAGACTCAAAGAGTCCAAATCTATCTAGGGTGTATACTCCTACCCTTTCCAGGTCTCTACTTGATCTTTAAACATATCCAATAGACAATATAATCATCTGTAAATGACCAGATACCAATAATATAACTCAAAGTATCATCCATCTGCTGCAAGTGTTATAAGGCCAAGACATGCTCTACAAATCATTTAAGTAACATTCATAACAAGTAGCAGTCACCTCACTGGCAGTACATCAACCAAATACATATATAGGGTTTTATTTATTATTACTCAGACCAGACTTTCAGGACTATACTCACTTCATAGTTGTAGTCAATTTGCTAGTGAAGGGTGAAGGTTGAAATTGACAAAGCTAGGGCAAAGGATGTCTACCAACTTCACATCATGACACTTTGGATATGGAAAGGGAATACTCACTATAACCACATGCCGGACAAACAACAACACAAGGAATGGTGGTGCCTCACAAATGGTTAAGTTGTTTAGAGAGTGCTTATTCAACTTAGGCATCATGTCTACATCAAGTTTGATCCAAGTTCATTAGGACCATCAATTTTATTTCCATGGCCTTTTTGGCCTATATGACCCTTTGGGACTTCACCAGTGCTTAAAAGCATAGCTAATCGCAACTTTCATCCGGGACATATTCAAATTTATAAGGTCAGCAATATTTGGATATAGCATATATTTAACTATTGCTTTTGGGACCTTTTCTTATACCCTTCAAGGGGTATTTTAGCATTTCATTGCTCTTGCCCTTTGCTCACATATGTTAAGAACACAGCTTAGAATTTACATTTTCCATGGGCGCATATATAAATATTTCCAATACAAGTAGTACATGAGCTTTCAGTTTTAACCAACGACATCTCGATTCTCAAGTGACTAGGAGGAGTTCTGCACAGTGCCAAACATCGGGATAACCGACCAGAATGATTTAGGCATACAATCCAACTCACCAAAGGCAAGTTCTATAACCAACTCAGAGCCGAGACACAATATAAATAGGGAGGCTTGTCTAACAAAGGTTCTAGCGGGGAAAAGGTCCTCCATGCCACAAGTCAAGTAGTAAGTCGGGTTAAAAACAAAACTAGAAGGAAATGGATGGGTGGAGACAATGAATCAATGAAGCCAACACTAGCAAGCTAGAGTATGGTGGGAATGACTACCTCTATTCTCAAGTAACTTCCAAGTCAGGAATGAGTAGGGTAAAACCAATGAGTATAGATCAGGAACTTCCAAGTCTAATTGGGGACATCAATACATAATACAAATACATCCAAGTCCATATATATATGATCGCCAGATCATGACATTAAATGCTAGTATATGTCACAAAGATGAGTATAAGAGCAATGATAACCATAACACAATATAATAAAAGCAGAGTCATAATCATGTAAATAATGCATCTGAACCATCATCTGTCCAATGAGAAAACGCTAACACCAATCTGGGCATCACCAACTGCTTTGCAAATGACTAAATGGCTACATCAGTCCTCAAATCTGAGTGTCCTGAGACTCAGTCCTGACATGGGAGAGTATAACAGTCCACTAACAAAATAATGATCCTTCAAAACTGCTCATCTCAGCATCTCATATGTAATAGATCTGGCTGAAAAATGTACTGTATCTGAAAAATAGAATATGGTAGCCTGGCTACAATATATGTGATAACAGGGACAAAGACACATTATTATGGCTACACATTACTTCATGGTTGAGCAAAATACCGAGCTACTAGGCGTGGATTTGTTGTCTTTCATGCTAAGTTTGCATATAATTACCGCTTCTATTCACGCAGGCATTTTGTTAAAGGACTTGAGTTGATGTTGCTCTTGATTGTGTACACTGTCTATAGCCAGTCATATCATAAAATTGTTCCCTATATCTTAATCACTTATTCCATGTGGTTTATGGTTGGGACATGGCTATTTGCTCCTTTCCTATTTAATCCTTCTGGATTCGAGTGGAAAAAGATTGTGGAGGACTGGACAGATTGGAATAAGTGGATCATAACTATGGACTCAGTTTCTCTAGCAGTCCCATGGAAGCAATAGAGTCGATGATCAGATGGACGTGGAGCGGTTCATGTTTATGAGGCAGTTGATTTCCTTTCAAATGCCTGTATGATAACTTGGAATCGGGGTCATTAGCTCACCCACGCGAAACTCGAGTTCTCTGGCAAATCTTTAGACAAATCGCGAATCCTTTTCATCGTCGTTCTTGACTGTCATTGGGGCTGTGATTATGCAGTTTTTTTTTTCTATGTCGTTTGGAAGCTGATTACAAGATGGAATCGTGAATTTTAGGCTTTGAATTACTGATGGATTTCAGTCATCCACGGATAGTGGTCATTTGTGATCTGGATTCTGCGTATCATTTGGCAGCCGAGTTCAAGAAATCCATATGCTTGGCGGATGGATGGAGGTCAACTTGAGACAAAATTAAGTTCTGTTTGATAACGTGGCAATAGAGGGTGACCAATTAGTAATGATGGTAGCCAATCCTGAGCTCTAATTTGGTTTAAACTGTACACTTGGCTCGCATTACCTTCGGCAGCCAGAACGTTGAATTTTGGAGCAGCGTCCCATTGACAGCCATCTCCTTAGCGGCTATTTTCATCGGTGGCATATTTTAAACAGAACTTGTGATCAACTTATCACTTGCAGCCGTAAAACTGAAGGTAGCACATTTTCACGTTGCCTAGATCCACGATTTCCTTTGGTAGCCAAGCAGAGTTACAAGCGAGGGATTCGATTCCCGATTGGGGGCGTCTTCATTTGGTGGGGATTTGAAGCAGCCAGCGTTGCTGTATGTTGCCCCGTGTTGGCATTTGCTTGCTCAGAGTTTTATCTTAGGCCAAGTCGGTTTCATTGCATGGCATTTCTAGCGTTCCTTTGATTATCCACCTTTGGATGGTAACGACTAGACCAAGTAGCAGTTAGATTAAATAAAGGGAGTTTGATAATTTATTAGATGGGAGGAAAAAGTGGATCCAAGATTCACTTTCATCTTTTTATTTTTTGCATTTTGAAAAATAATGGGAGTCTTTTGGCTTATAAAGAGCATGGCTCGTTCTTTGTAAAAGATGGAAAAAGGGTTGGGAGGATTTTTCCCCATAATTGAATAGAAAAATCATGTTGGGTTTTTTTTATTCATTTGGGCATCTTTGTCATGGTTCTTTGTTTTTCATAAGCTGTAGAGTAAACCTAGCATAGAAGGCTATAATCTAGCCCATTGGGAAAGCATTTGCAGCTGTCAAGTTGTTTGTTGCCATTATGTTTTTAAAGGTCTAGGAGTAATGGACAGTAGTCAGTTATACTTACATTCTCCTTGCCTTTGATTATGGAACGTACTAGTTTAATCTCCCTTCTGAGAAACGCAAAGCCTCCCTGAGTCACCTTTTGAATCCATTCTCCCTTTTGGTACTAACACTGGTATTCCCTCAAGGATTGATCCTCCCTTCCTTCCCATCAATCAAAATACCTTTTCTTTGTTTTGTTTATAAATATTTCTCTAAGGCATCCTCTTCAGATCACCTTTCCCTTCACTGCACCTTCCTTAGCGATCCTACCTTAGGGAAGCCCCCCTAGAGTTGGAGAAGAGCCAACTTGAAGCGAGGAGAGAGGAGTGTGGTGACATTGGCTTCTCTCTCGAGAGTTGTCACCTAGACGATGCACTTACCTTTTGGGCTTCAGCACACGCATGCCAGTTTTGGGCGACAAAAGAGATCACCGATTTGGAGCTCATGTTAACTCGATTTGGTCGTTAGTTGACTGTGCCACCACTCTGGAAATGTCCTAGACATGTTCCCACTGGTTTAGGAAATTGATTTTCTCCATATTCTCCATTTATTTGACACTTTTTGGCTTTTTCGAGAGAAAATTAATGTAAGTTATAAACAATCACTCAAATTAATCCCAAAGTGGGTTTAGGAGTTAGAAAATGAGCACCCCCATGGAAACTTTGCCCCGCTAACCACATTTTTATGACATTTTACATTTTTCTAATGAAAACATTAAAAAATTAACCCATTTTACGGGAAATTTTTTTATTCGTGGAAAATAAAAAAACCTAGGGGGGCTTAGTGCATGTTCATATGACTCAAAAATGTTAACTAGCATGGTAATATAAATATATGCATAGACTTTAATAACCTCCTAAGACATAACCACCAGGGTGAATACTCCAGCTTTGGAGGTTTGAGTGAAAAACTCGGAAATTATATGTCGTTGACAATCAACATATAATTAACAAAGAAAAAAAAATCTAGAGTACCACATTGTTAGCTAAGTCTAAGTTGGCCAAGCCTTTTACAAAAGGTCATCATGCTACATTAACCTATTACAATTCCACATGGGGTATGAACATGCAAAAAATTGAAGGCCAAATTTGGCCCTGAAAAGACTTGTGAACATCCGAGTACTGATAATGAACAAGTGACTTGTTCACAACTTCGACGACTCACTGGAAATCCACCTAAGTGCAACTTAGTGGATAACACCCCCTAGGATAGTATTTTAATTATCCACGCTTGACATATAATCAACCTGGCTCTCTATTAACTTTATAACTGTCGGGGAGTAAGTTAGTAACTATATAGTTCACATTGGTTCATCTTTTATACTGGCAATTAAACTGTTTAAACGCCCCTTAGTAGCATTTATTATTGACGTAGGATTCATTCACCAAGATATCCTTTTTTTCTGTGCTTGTTATCTTTATATGTGCCTTGGTTGGTTGAGTCTTTCTGCAAGGAGAGACAAGGGTCTCCCCCTTATCCTTCTCATGGAGTTGGCTTAAAGCAACGAAGATCTCGATTGCTGTGATAACCAGCTTACCTCTGGTGGTCGAGATCCTCAGAGGTAACTACTTTGGCCGTCTGTCCCCTCTACTGTCCCGGATAGGACTTCACAAAGGGGCAGCTACAAGAATAGTGATAACAGGACCACTTATCTTTTTCCTAGAAGGATGCACCATGAAGATAACTACCAAAAAGAGTATTTTATTATATTTCTTAGGGGGCGCCCAAGGGATTTCATTTTTTCTTGACCACTTTGACATGGTTTATGCCAAAAGGTCAAGGAGAGAGTTGGAGTTTTGTAGCTCTATTGTTCACTTGAAGAGTGGAAAATGACTTGGAACTTTTGGAGCATTGTACATGTGGAATAACCATCTTTCGTTTTTTATTATTGTTGAGCATGTCTATCTAGAAGGTTAGATAAGACTTAAGTAATTTTAGTTTTTGCATTCTTAAATTAGACCTAGGATTTTAGCATGAATACTATAATCTTATTCATGGAGGTTTTGAGCCTCGAACTCTATTGAAGCAAGGTTCCTCCATTTATAATGGTTGTTGATTGTGTGAGCAACTCTGGAAGAGTCTGGAGTCTGGATTATATATTTTGTGCTAGTGGAGCTTATTGAAGTCAATAAATAATATTGAACATTTGTGGCTGGGATTTACTACATGATTTTGCAATGTGGACATTGATCTATGGAATGTCTTCTTGAATTGGTAATTATATTCGATGTATGAACTTCTGAGAAGTGAGAATTTTATTGCTTGTCATTCATAATCTGAAATCAAAGTAAATGTACTTCATGAGCATTTGTTGAGAATGAATGTTCGTATAACATTGGAATGCATTCCTATGAGGTGTATCTATGTGTTGAAATTGTTGTTTTATACTTCTTGCAGAATCTGCATAGTAAAACTATAAAGATGCTGGAGAATAGTAGCCTGAACATAGTAGCCTGATTGATTGTTGACACACATTGGCAACCATGAACTTTTTGTTTACAAGAAACAAAACTAAATGGGCCTTTGGTTATGTTTTCTTTGACTGGAAAATGGTTCTCTTAATGGGTGGTTTGTAGGCTCTGATAGCCGATGCGGTTGCCAAAAGGGACTACAAAAAGGCAAAAAAGGTTGCATTTCGTGTCCTACAGGTAAAATGAAGTCCAAGTTATGAGCTTTGTTGGTTGTGAATGGCCAGTATAGAGTTAGTGAACCTAGTTAAGTGAGATAATTTGTGAACAGGATGATTCAAACATACTCTTCAACAAATGCAATTTACTTCTAATAGAAATTTCTACAAGGTGATTTTTTCCGTTGTTGGACTTTAACGGTTTTCTTCTGTTTCCAAGCATGCCACAGATAGGACTTGGCTGTGGACTTGCTTTAGCTGTGATTCTGTTTGCAGGGTTTGTACCGTTTTCCAAATTGTTCATAAATGATACAACTGTCTTGGAAATTATGGCTTCTGGAGTCCTGGTATACAGTTACATGGCAAAACAATCTTTCTGAATGTCGTTTATAAACTATTACAAGGCATGACATGTAACTCGAACCTTATGTTTTTCTGCATTAGGAAGTTGAAATGTCTATTTTCCTATGCAGTTTGTCGCTGGCACTCAGCCAATCAATGCTCTTGCATTTGTTTTTGATGGGCTTCACTATGGAGTATCAGACTTTGGTTATGCAGCATACTCAATGGTAAATTTTGTGTTGTCGAGTGTAGGAGAGGAATTTTTATACAGATTAGACATGTTTTATGCTATAGACCTTGTTTCTAGTTTTTCTCAGCAGAAACATTAGAAACTGGACCATATTTACTATTTAGACTCAATATTTTTGACTCAGGGAAATACAAAATGATTATGCAGATAGTCATTGGAACAATATCCTCCGTGTGGTTGGTAATTGCACCATCTATTTTGGGTCTTTCTGGAGTTTGGGCAGGTTTGGCACTTTTCATGGGTTTGCGGATGGCAGCCGGGTTTTGGAGGTAAACTGAATGGTTTAAAAGCCTATATAGAGATTTATCATATTCTTATTTTAAGTTTCTTGGTGTTACTATACACTATATTGGTTTTAAACTTTCCTTGAATCCAACTACAATTGCAAATATCTTGTAAGAGTCATTTGTTACATAATAATCTTTCCATAGGCCAATTTTTTGGGAGCAAGCACTCTTTTCAATTGTTTGTTGTTTTCATACTCTCTCTTAGCGTATGTTTACATATTGTGAAACAATGATCCAGTTTTGCTTTTTATTCATTATAAGTACAATGCATGTTTTCACTGGAGTAACCAAATGATTGCTGTTCCAGGCTAGGTGTTAAAAAAGGCCCTTGGCAGTTCTTGATGCAAGACATGGATGGCAAGGAGTTAGAAGTTGACTAAAAGTGATTTTTCTGTGACTTAACAAATAATTCATCTTCGATACTAGGTATTGCATAGTATTTTACTATTTAGTAGTAACTTAGTGTATGTGTGAGCAAATTTTAATATCTGTTTTATCTAAAATAACATCCAAGATCAAGATATGTTACCAAAACAAGAAACCGGAGAGTAAAATGGGAAAGGCAAGGGAATGAGCAATAAGGAATGATGCATACAATGGGCAATTTAGTGAATCCATTCAATAATCAAAAGTAAACCACCAGGATGCAATGCATCAATATTGTAAGTGAACCCATTCAGAGCATAATAGATTGTAAAAAATTAGAATTATGATAATCTATAGAACAGACTCTATTATGCATTGCATTAAGCAAATTGCCAGATTTACAAGTACACAGAAATAGGTCTAATGGATAGTTGACTAGTAATCAAATTCATCTCAATCCATGTGTCTTGCATCATCTTCTGCTGGAGTGTTCATTAAGCCTGATCCTGAGCCTCTAGGTTAACCTTGATTACCTTGGGTGAGGTCACATGCATTCTATCTGCATGTAATGTCCTGAGCCCAATCTGAGGTAAACTTTTTCTAACTGCCTTGTAAATTGGTTCTGGACTTTAGTCAAACACTATCCTGATTCCTAACAAGCTGATATATCTCTGTTAAACATCCCCTTTTGTTTGTTGTTATGTTCTAGGCTTAATGCTGAAATGTTCTTGGTATAGGACTTTGATCAAACACTTGCATAGACCCACTTAATTAATCCCTTTCTTGTTGCTGATACATAAGTCTCTGATTGTTGGTGTAATTATTTTGTTAAACAGTTTGCATGCTAAGTGTCATATATATGAGTTTCAGAGCTGTTGTGTTTTCTATAGTTCTACTTCTGAACTGTTTTCAAACACTTGTACTACCCCCTCTCCCAAGCTGTAGTTATGAATGCAAGAGATGTACTATAATATTTTAATGTTTACTTGGTTACAATATGTCAAACAGGTTACTTCAATCCCCTTTGTACTGCTGATAATGTTTTGGTGAGAAAAGATATGATGCTTTGATACTCTTCTGGTTTAGGACTTGGGACAAACAGTTTGCTAGTGCTTGAATTTTAATACATTTAACCAAATAAGCCAGATTGCATTCACAAACAAGTTCATAAATGCTAGGAACAGCAGTAAGAATCCAATTTTATTGCTGACCTGGAATGTATGCTTGAGAAGCTACCTAATACAAGAGGAATATCAAGCTTCTGTAACAAAAATTGCCCCTTACAACAGAATGAAGCCTGCTACAGCAGTGATGAGGCCTGTAGACAGAAAAACGACAGATCAGTATGGAGGATATGACCTGTTACAGAGTATGTTGCTTCCCAGAAAGAGTATACATCCTCTGTGAATGGAAATCTCTCTGCTAGCAAGTGAAAAGAAGCCCCAAATGAGTGTATGGCCTGTGTATGGCAGCAACTATGGATGGTACGGCCTGTCTAATGAGTACTAGCAGCTAACAAAAAACTATGTTCCACGGAGTTTCCAGGGCGGGGGAGCGTGGGAGTGGGGAAACACACAAGGGGGACGTGTGGAAGCTACCCCAAATTTTAGGGAAATTTCGGGGAAACGAAGGGACATCGAAGTCATAAAAAATAATTCAAATTATAAAAATGATAAATCCCAATAGTAACTATTACCATGTCAAAAGTAAAACTAAAAACTAAATTCATCATTATGGGGTGTACATCTATTACTTATTAGCATATCAAATTTCAAATTTAAATATCATAATTATCATTATGCAATGTATATCTAAATTCAAATTTCAAATTTGTAAAAGATAATGCAACAAATGTTGAAGTCTGAAATAGTCAAATAGATATTGAATAATGAACATAGAGAAGTTAGAACTTAGAACAGTGACGACTGCTCCAAGTTTAGTTGCAATATGATTATGAAATGAAATCGTGAGAGGATAGTGTTTAGGAAGTGTTATCACATATACATTTTTTCAGCCAGGCTTCCATGATGCAGCATGCTGACCTATCTCTTGTTATTTCGGGCTACTTTTACATGGGGTATCATCATGGATCTCTACAGCTTCATTTCACTTCAGAGCCTTGTTCTTGATGTTTTCCTTGCCAGGATTGAGACCTAGGAGTCCATTGAGGTGATTTTGGTGATGATCTAGTTCATTTCAGCAGAGCAGTAGATCAGGAGTTGGTACACACACAGCCAGGGGCTTTTCAGTTCGAGACATGTATACATGGTGAGATTAGGTATATTTCCTTGGTTTAGTTGTTGCTTTGTGATGTATCTCAGATACCTGTACTTGTCATGTTAGGATAATCATAGTGACCTATGCTATATATATTTTATTGCTCTAACCTTTGATATGATCGATCAAGGAACCCAATGTAAACATTGTTGTCCATGCCATGCTCACACAAATGTAACCCTTAGTGCTAGGTTGGTTCCATTACATTCTGTCCGTCCATTCAGTTCATCCATGTTTGCTTCTACCCCATGACTATGACTAATAGAGACTTGTGAGATTGAAGACCTTTCTCGATTCTGACTACTATGTGTGACAGACTCCATGTTGTTTTGTGTCTCGGGCTATGAAGCATGCGTCTTGGCCAGTGCGGCTACAAGTGCTCCACCATAACAGTGTTGTTTAAACACTAAAGCATCAGGATTCAGAACACATAAAAGCTATATCTAAAGGATTCAAGAATATAAAATATTGAAAAAAGGTAGTCAGTGGCCAAGAGATTGAGCACCCATTCCTTGTATAATGCAAGGATCAGTTTGCCCTCTATAGGGGCATCAGGGAAAGGAGAACCCGTCAGGGCTATGAATTGCTCGCGGGCAGCGAGTAGCCTAGTCATTTACTGGAACCCAGAAGGCTTTCCAGAGCACCTGCTCTCGTAGACTGGTTACCATCTTATGAAATTGTGAGAGTCATTGAAAGGTTAATGGTCAAAGGATGAGCACTCACCCTTTGTATGGTGTTTGGCTCAATGGTCCCCATAGGGCCATAGGGTGAGACTAGTCATGAAAGACTGGGTCTTTGTCAGTACTGGAGCCCAAAAGGCATCCAAGGCACCTGCCTTTGAAGGTTGACCTATATTTGCAATAAAGTTGCAAAGGAAAACTTGCTAGACTCTAAAGGGAAGAATACCCAAGTACTTCACCCATCTGTGAGACACCTCTGTTCCTTATTGCTATTTGTCATACATGTGTCACCTTGGTAGAGTTTATTAGTTGTCAGTTAGATAGATCACTAAGTCAAAGTTAGTCAAAGTCATGTCCCTTGCCTTAACCTGGATCTTCCATCACCACCCATCTATAGCATAATTGGTTGCACCTTGTAAGTATGGCATGAGCAAGCAGAATTCCAAAAGACTCTAAGATCTTTCAGAAGCAAAGGTACATTTTATTATTATTATTATGTTTCGTCACTATGATTATGAATAACTAATTTAAGTTGGGTTCAGATATACACCATTGGAGCATGGCTTACCTTGGAGTGTTGCAGGATCATACTAGTACAGTATCTCACCTTGATTTTGGGTACTTTAACTGTGTCAACTTAGTTGACCGAGTCAATCACGTTTCCCAAGGCAATGACTAAAAAATGCAACATGGTCTATATTTGTCCGAAACATGCCCAGGACCAATACTGTATTCTCAAATTTCATGGTTTGGCCCCGGTTCTCCAGAAAAGTGATTATTATCACTTAATTATTGGCCAAATGACCTATTTTTTATTCAAATGGCAATATGTTTAGTTCTCCTAGAGAAGAGTAGCGTTCCAGGGGGTATGAGTAGTCACTTATACCATTCTTCTATGTCTCCAGATCATTTAGAGCAGTCAGTTTGCCCCAATTCTCATCCTGGAGTGAGTTAGGATGGATTTATCTATTTTTAGGGATTTTACCAGCAGGAAATGAATTAGAAATTCACTGAAAAAATCGATTTGGCCTCCTGGGTCAAGGAAATGGTGTGGAACTTTGACAGACGATATTTTTCAGCATCCCAGACAGTCCTTCAACAACTTTCAGTCAGTAGATGTCCATATTATTTAGTTATGGCTCAACCAATGAGGAAAACCCCCCAAGGGGTGCCCCCTTTGATTGGCTATTGATGTATTTCATGATTATATCTTATGATTTGAAGTTGTAAAAGGGCCTAGGGTGAATTAAACCCCTCAATGACCCCCCTCAATGTATTGATGTATCACACATATGTTATATTTTGAGTTTGACTTAGGATAGGCGTCCTTGAGCAAAGTGCGCCCCCTTTGGTTGACTCAATCACTTGATCCATGTGAATAAGTTATGTATTGATTTCCACCGTTGATGATCTTCTAATCTCAACCGTTGGATGATAAAGTTAGTTATGATTCGTGTCTCTCTCAAACTATTTAAGAGAGGTGACCCCCCATTGTAATTCATGAGCTTTGGCACCGAATTATCAATAAAGAGATTTTTGTCTGGGATTAATTTTCTGTGTATCTTGTGGATGTTCTGATTTGATGATTGGCACTGTTGTTCTTCCATACTAAGTTTCATTTGGGATAGATCTTGCACTTTTTTCTTTGCCCATTTCATCTGCAAGAGAAAGAGGCGTGCTAGGAGAGAGAGGGCAACTTTGTGGGCAAGCTCACCTTCGTCCCGGCTCCGGGGTGTTCGGTTCAAGTAGTATATTTGTCTTTATGATCTTTTACTCTCTTTTCCATTATGTATTTTGCAGATCCCATTCGTTTGACTAATCGGTTGACGTTTCTCTGATCTGGCAGGTTGAAGGGGGCGCAAGGGTGATTGACTGGGACTTACCTACACCAAGATCTAGCTCGGGGAAGTTCATTTTGACAGGAGATCAGCATTCTTCATCATTTATCAATCCATCTACAGATTTCAGGTATGTCTCCCAGGTGAGTTTCTCTTCTTTTATTTTCTGCACATGCATTGCTCATCAAAAGGCACTCTTTCTTTCAAAGCATTATAAAAAGGTTTAATAAAGAGCAAGTGGGACAAAGGCCCCCACACCCCACTTCCCCCATTTGGGGGAAGCCTGTATTGTCTCTTGTTTTCTGTTTCGTCCCTTAACTTTTTTGCATACATAATAAATTGCTTAGAGTAAATCAGTCTTTTTTCTTTCATAAAAAATGAAAAGTATTTATTATAGTTTTATTTCAGCACTTTTACTTTTGGTTAAAAGAAAAAAGAAAGAGCCTAAAGTCTCTTGAATCTCACCGAAAAGTGGATCAAGAGCACTCTCTATCAAAGAGGTTTAAATTTTGTTTTAGGTTAATTTTGTTTATCATATTGTTAAGAAATAAAAGGATTCCAAAATCTCTTGAATCTCACCGAAAGGTGGATCAAGAGTGCTCTCTATCAGAGAGTTTACTGCTTTGTTTATTTCCTTTTTGCATTTGTTTCTTGTTTTCCATGAATCTTGCCATAAGGCGGATCAAGAGTGCTCTTTGTCGGAGGGTTGTTACAATCTTCATCGTTTATAAGATCAAAATAAACTAGTTTACTACATTGTGTATGCTCTACCCGATTGGGATACCCAGAAGCATTGTAGATTGTTTAATTCTCACATCTTAACTTAATCAGTCACCTGATAAAATTAACTACCCGAAAGATAAGTGAAAATTCGGTGCTTCTCGATTAGACTTTTTGTGGGCAAATTCTGCCTGGGGACGTTGGAACCACTGTACTTAGATCTTGGGGGCACCGTTAGACTACATCCCTGGTTGGTGTAGTGTTGAACACGCTCTTGAGACTTTGGCAACCAACATGTCTTTGTATGAAGCCACCGAAGTCTAATTTCTGGACATTCCTCTATGTACCTTTACGGTATCTCGAGAGTTTCCCTTCTTTCCCTAACCAAGATTCACAATCTAATAATTTAAAATTCACTAAGATACACTTGCACAACATTTCCTTTTTTTCAGCAATTATCATTTTTCTCACTGTGTTGACTCCATAAGGCACTGGTCCTTGCGCTCTCATTTGCTTACTATCAAGTATCGTGCATCTTTTATATATTTTACAGTGATTTTTAATTCATGAACTGTTAAAATGACTCTTTTAAACTATTGTTGCAATTATATCATGAAACCCCACTTTTAACTCCCAAAAACTTAATAAACAAACCATCAACTAATTGGATAATCCTAATAACCTTAGCAACTTTCCATTGTTGATGTATTTGTAACTTTGGAAGATATTCTGATGTATATTATCATTGTATGTTGTTGTACCCCCATTGGGGATGTGTGTTACCCCTTTACGGGATGTCTAAATTGTGTCTAGATCTTGAGGTACAACCTCCGTTGTAAGTCGGGGCAATAGTCCCCAGTGTAACATCATGTAATATGTAATTGTGTTCTCTCTAGGAGAAGTGGGCCCCATGTGAGATGACATGTAGGCTCGAGTCTTATATTTGGTCAGTGACTTGAAAAGGTATAAATAGAAAAGCGCTCTCCCTCATTTGTACACACCTCACACACTCTCTAAGGCGCATGAGAGAGAGAGAGACAATCATAGGAGGAGAGAAAGATAGTTGTTGAACATTTCTTATTACTGCTTTTGATCATCTTACTATTCTGAATAAGTTTGTGGGGTTTTCTCCTTTATGGTTTCCCTGATGAAAATCTTTGTGTCTTGTGTATCTTTTATATCTTATTCATTTTGCTGTACTTGTTATTCTTTCTGATAAAGATCCTGGATAATCTAATCAGATCTTAAGAAAAGATAAGTACAACCTCCGTTGTAAGTCAAGGCAATAGTCCCCAGTGTAACATCACGTAATATGTAATTGTGGTCTCTCTAGGAGAAGTGGGTCCCATGTGAGATGACATGTAGGCTCGAGTCTTATATTTGGTCAGTGACTTGAAAGGGTATAAATAGAGAGGCGCTCTCTCTCATTTGTACACACCTCACACACTCTCTCAGGCACATGAGAGAGAGAGAAAGTCATAGGAGGAGGGAAAGATAGCTGTTGAACATTTCTTATTACTGCTTTTGATTATCTTACTATTCTGAAGAAGTTTGTGGGGTTTTCTCCTTTATGGTTTCCCCGATGAAAATATTTGTGTCTTGTGTATCTTTTATATCTTATGCATTTTGCTGTACTTGTTATTCTTTCAGATAAAGATCCTGGATAATCTAATCAGATCTTAAGAAAATCTAACATGGTATCAGAGCCTCTCTAAAAGAAGGCACTGTGCAGCTGCGGGAACTAGGGCTTCCTAGTTGAAGGTGTTCTCTCCACAGATCATTAAGCAAGGAGGGCTACGTTAACTCGCCTCACTAGGGCGCATCTATTGGTGGTATCCGTTTCTGAATCAGAGAAATTTCACGGTACAATTGAAATACAGTTGTAATGGTAGCTAATGGAAATTAGGGTTTCATGCTTGAAAACCCCAGAAGACTGAATTTAGTAATCCTAGAACTTTCGCTATAACGCGATATTGGAGAAGGATCAGAAGCCGAAACTTTTGCAGGCCGAAGAGAAATTCGTGTTGAACACTGTGTCAAAGTTTCAGCCTCATATTCGCTATACTTCAGGAGATATGGTTCCTCCAAATCAAGGTTCCAACCTCCTCATGAATACAGTCATAAACAGGTGACCTAGGGAGATTTTCTATATATCGGACTAGGAAGGTCCAAACGAAATTTCGCAAGATGTTGCAAGTAGGGAACGGACTCTAGTTTTTGTGGTACATTTTTCAGACCCAAAATGTGAAACAGTGACACGTGGCAGTCCGTACCAGTTCGCTATTCTGAACAGTCCCCAAAATAGTCACATTGGGAAACTCAGCGTAATTTCCACTTGGAGAATCCATTTTTGCTCTAACCTGTGGGGTTGGAAAGAGGACATATCAGGATATCTCAGTAAGAGGTTTAAGAATGTAAGGATCTGAAACTTTAGAGATACAACACAATCAATATCAGTCATTTCTGTAGAAAAAATTGGAAAACTAGGGCTTCCTGTTCCGGGAGCTTCCCTCCACTGTTTTCAAAAAAGGAGTACATTGGACTTCTCACCTTGAATAGGCCCATATTTCTATACAATCAAAATTTTTAAATTCCAAGTTTTGAAAATTAAGGTTTCTCTAACAAACCCTAGATCAACCAGCTCTGGAACCAGGACAAACACCTCAAATCGGTAAGATCTAAATTTTTGCTATTTACATTTGAGGTTCTCATTTCAAAATGACTAATCACACCCAACTTGATGACAAGCTTGGTGAAGCTGATAACTTCTGAGTATGGAAGTATAGGACCTCTGTGATCCTTGAAGAAATTGACTTGGATCAGTATTTCAGTAAGGAAGTTCTAAGAGCTAGAGGGAGATGAGGCTTCGGCTAGAGCCAAGAGAATCATTGCAGATTCTATTAAAGATCATCTCATCCCTCATGTGTCATCCTTGAAGAAACCAAAAGGAAGTGTTCGATGCTATGACGAAGCAATCGAAGAAGAATAAGGGATTGTTATAACCACCTTGAATGGCCTCCCACGATCATGGGATTCATTCATTTGAGGAATGTGTGCCAGAAGGAAGTGATTGCCTTTAGTAGACTCTGGGAAGAGTGCACATAAGAAGAATCTCAACTCATAATAAGAGAAGAGAAGATGGGAGCAATTGAAGATCAAGCTCTCACAATTCAAAAAAGATCCTTCAAGCGATGAGGAAGACGAAGGACTCAATTCTTGAAGAACCTCTTATCCATCTTAGCATTTGGATAAGAAATGATGTCGTTATGAATGAAGAAGATGATGAAGTTGAAGGCTCAAGGAGTCTACCCACGAAACAAATAAAGATAAGTATTCAATTGTCATTTCATGATATTGTTTGGTTATACATTTGTTTATATTCAGTTGATGTTTGAGTATTTTGCATTTATACTACTAAATTGCACATAATGGGTAAGAGGTCAATGATGGTGTACAACATTCCATTACTACTTATCTAGATTGAAACCTCTTTGCTGGCATATTAGGAGTAGTACACACTCTTAATAACATTGGGGTAGAATGCATCTAGAAGTTACTGTATGTATACATGATATGGATGAATGTTGTAGCATGGGCTAAAATAGTCGCATGGTTATGTGACATATATTTGTCACTATTAATATGTTTTGGAAATTATGATATGTTTCTAATCATGCAACTGAACTTGTCTTGTAGATCATTCCAAAGAACAAGTAACGACAGTTTAGAAGAGGAGCGAAAGAAAGAGCTTCAGAAGAATATAAAGAGAACGGTAGATCCACCTCGAGAGATGAAGACCACCTTGGGCATGAGAAATAATCCAAGATGAAGAATAGTATGGTGAGGCTTCCAAAGAAAGCAAGAGGCCTCAGACACACTCTAGTTGTGTGACACTATTGAGCAACATCGTTGATGCAGAGCCTTCCAGGTATGAAGAAGTAGCCAAGAAGAAAGGGAAGGAGACTATGATCAAAGAGTACCAGTTCAAGAAGAATGATGTCTAGGATGCGGTGTCAAGACCTGAAGGGAAGTCCGTAGTGTTTTTCATATGGATTTACAAAACCCAACATGCAGTAGATGGCAACATTGTGGGATACAAGGAAAGATTCGTAGCACGAGGATTCTCACAGAAAGAAGGCACAGACTACGAAGAGACATTTGCACCAGTGACGTGGTACACTTCCATTATATCCATACGTACAGGTATGAGATGGGAGATACATCAGTTGACATCAAGTTAACATTCTTGAATGATGTAGTCAAGGAGCAAGTATACGTAGAGTAGCCACTAGGAGTTGAGACACATGACAAGCATACTCATGTGTGCAAATTAAAGAAGGCCTTGTACGAGCTCAGAAGGCACCCATGAGATAGAACATACAGTTACATAAGGAGCTTGAAGATCACCTAGAGTGATGAAGATATTAACCTTTGCTACAAGATTGAAGACGAAAGCCTATAGAGGGTGACAAGCTCACAAATGGGTGTGAGAAGAACTTTTAAACAAAGTTCAAGATAGAGGATCTTGGTATCTAGTGACCCTAGATGGATACATAGAATATTAGTAGCAGAGAAAGCTACTTGTCACTCCATTACAGAATGTTTCAATACATAGAGTACGAAAGGCAGAGGGAGAATGATGCTTCACTTCAGAGGGAGTAACTGCAGCAGATCCTTATGTTCGATGTGGTACGGTAGGATTGACAGCTTCTTCACTAGTTTGGGCCTTACCAGGAGTAAAGAGGATTCCAACCTTTACTAGAAGGTTGAGGAAGGGAACCTAGTGATACTTCTACTGTATGTAGATGACCTATTTGTGACAGGTGAGGATGGGTTGATTGCTGACACGAAGAGGAAGCTTGTTGCCGAGTTCGAGATGAAGGACTTGGGTATGATGCACTACTTTCTAGGCATGGAGGTGTGGTAGAGTGCGGATGGAATCTCCCTTGGACAAGGGAAGTATGCAGTGGATATCCTGAAGAGGTTCGAGATGATGGATTGCAAGGCCATGGCCAGACCCATGGCATCAAACCTGAAGCTATTGAGTGATGCTTCATCAAAGTCGGTTGATGCCACAATGTATCGTCAGATGATTTGATCCTTGATGTACTTGCTGAATACGAGACCAGGTATATGCTTTGCTGTGAACAACCTGAGCCAGTTCCTGACGGATCCGAGACATGTTCACCTGATTGGTGCAAAGCATATTCTGAGGTACCTGAAGGGTATAGTTGATTATGGACTCAATTATGATGCGAATCAGAAGATTAACCTGGAAGGTTATGTGGAATGGGCAGGTAGTGCCATTGATAGGAAGAGCACTTCGGGGCGCTGCTTCAGAATGGGATCAGGAGTGATCTCTTGGTTTAGCAAGAAGCAGTCCTGCGTGGCATTGAGTACAGTCGAAGCAGAGTATGTCGCAGCTTGTTCGGCTAGTTGTGAGGCAGTATGGCTAAGGAAGCTATTGTCTTATTTGTGTGATCTCCAGTTGGATGCTACTTGTATATATTGCAACAACCAAAGTTGTGGTGTTCCATGACAAGTCAAAGCATCTCAAGATCAAGTATCACTATATCAGGGATATGGTGCAAAGAGGAGCAGTGAAGCTCCAGTATGTTGTGACAGACGAGCAGATAACCGATGTATTGACCAAGCCGTCAGCCAGAGTGAAGTTTGAGTACTTCAGAGATAATCTTGGTGTTCTTCAGATCGAGGTTCCTTCCAAGGGGAAGTGATGAGTCCAGAAGACACAGATACACATGAGCATTTTCGACATGGTGGCAGGCTAGGTCCTCCCATGGCCGTTTATGTAAGTGCTGAAGTCTTTCCAACATGCTGGCAGGCTAGGTCATCCCATGGTCGTTGATGTAAGTGTTGGAGCCTTTCTGACATGGTGGCATGCTAGGTCCTCCCATGGTCGTTGATGTAAGTGTTGGAGCCTTTCTGACATGGTGGCAGGGTAGGTCCATGGTCGTTGATGTAAGTGCTGAAGCTTTTCCGACATGGTGGTAGGCTAGGTCCTCCCATGATCGTTGATGTAAATGTTGAGCCTTTCTCGGATGGTGGTAGGTTTGTCCTCCCATGCTGGTGGATGTAAGTGCCGTGTTATGTGTATCTAGGCTGTGCTCCGTGTGATGATGAGATGATCTGAAGACGATGAGGTCTGATATAAAATTGGGCATCAATAACTGCTCTGTAATGACAAAATAGCTACATCGGTCCTCAAATTTGAGTGTCCTGAGACTCAGTCCTGACATGGGAGAGTACAATAGTCCACAAATAAAATAATGATCCGTCAAAATTGCTCATCTCAACATCTCATATGTAAGAGATCTGGCTGAAAAATGTACTATATCTGAAAAATAGAATATGGTAGCTCGGCTACTATATATGTGATAACACATCGTTTACAAGAATAACCACATATTATAGCTGGATGCAAATGTGGTCAGTTCAAAAATCAGTTTCAAGTTATTCTAATTAAGTTTGCCAATGTTCTTGTATATTGCATGTGTATTCGATATCTTCTACCATACAAATGACAATTAAGTAAACTATACACACCAAAATTTAGTACCTACTTATTTTTATATTGTGTGGATATTTGCTTGCCATTTATGCCGTGTTGCTACCTAATACACACTTTATGACACAGGAAAGTCAATAACTTGCTATGTGTGTATTTGGGGGAAAGTGAGAGCTGGGGACCACTGTCACCACAGTCCACAACTCCTCTGTTTAGGCAAGATCCTAACAGAGCCAAGGGGGGTAGTCCCTACGGAATACTAAGTTCCTAAGTTTATTAACAATTTAGTGAATGGGATCTTTATTAAGGTGTGTAGGCTAAGGTCTTGCACTATCTAAAAGATGACAAGCAGCCAATGCAAATGCAAATTTTCATTTTCAATGTGTTATCACATATATAGTAGCCGGGCTACCATATTCTATTTTTTAGATACAGTACATTTTTCAGCTAGATCTCTTACATATGAGATGCTGAGATGAGCAGTTATGACGAATCATTATTGTATTTGTGGACTATTGTACTCTCCCATGTCAAAACTGAGTCTCAGGACACTCAGATTTGAGGACCGATGTAGCCATTTAGTCATTACAGAGCAGTTATTGATGCCCAGGTTTATATCAGTGCTTTCTTAGTGGACAGATGGTGTTTCAGATGGATTATATGCATGATTATGACTCGGCTTTTTATATTGTGTTGTGGTTATCATTGTTCTTATACTCATCTTTGTGACATGTATTAACATGTGGTGTCATGATCTGGCGGTCATAATTAATTTGGACTTGGATGTATTTGTATTATGTATCGATGTCTCTACTCTGACTTTGAAAGTTCTTGATCTATACTCATTGGTTTTACCCTCCTTAGGGAGAATAGAGGTAGTCATTCCCACCATTGTTTTTGGCTTGCTAGTGTTGGCTTCATCATTCATTGTCTCCACCAATCCATTACCTTCCAGTTTTGTTTTCAACCCGACTGACTTCTTGACTTTTGGCATGGAGGACCTTTTCCCCTGCTAGAACCTTTGTTGGACAAACCTTCCTGTTTATATTGTGTCTCGGCTTTGAGTTGGTGACAGAACTTGCCTTTGGTGAGTTGGATTGTATGCCTAAATCATTCTGGTCGGTTGTCCCGATGTTTGGCACTGTGTAGAACTCCCCCTGGTCGCTTGAGATGTTGTTGACTAAAACTGAAAGCTCATGTACTACTTATATTGGAAATGTTTATATGCGCCCATGGAAAATGAAAATGCTAAAACTGTGTTTCTCAACATATGTGAAAAAGGGCAAGAGCAATGAAATGCTAAAATACTCCTCGATGGGTATAAGAAAAGTTCCAAAAAGGCAATGGTTAAATATTTGTTATATCCAAATATTGCTGACCTTATAAATTTAAATATGTCCGGATGAAAGCTGCAATTATCTGTGCTTTTAAACACTGGTGAAGTCCCCAAAAAGACATATAGGCCAAAAAGGCCATGGAAATAAGTTGAGGATCCTAATGAAACTGGATCAAAATTGATGTAGACATGATGCCTAAGTTGAATAAGCACTCTCTGAACAACTCAACCATTTGTGAGGCATTGCCATTCCTTGTGTTGCTGTTTGTCCTGCATATGGTTATAGTGATTTTTTCCTTCCCATATCCAAAGTGTCATGATGTTAAGTAGGAAGTCATCCTTTTCCCTAGCCTTGTCAATTTCAGCCTTCACCTTTCACTAGCAAATTGACTACAGCTATGAAGTGAGCATCAGTCCTGAAAGTCTAGTCTGAGTAATAATAAATAAAGCCCTATATATGTATTTGGTTGATGTACCGCCAGTGAAATGATTGCTACTTGTTGTGATTGTTGCTTAAATGATTTGTAGAGCATGTCTTAGCCTTGTAGCACTTGTAGCAGATGGATGATAGCCTGAGTTATATTATTGGTATCTGGTCATTTACAGGTGATTATATTGTTTATTGGATGTTGTTGATGATCAGGCAGAGACCTAGAAAGGGTATGAGTATACACCCTAGATGGATTTGGACTCTTTGAGTCTAATGAGACAGTTTATTTTCAGTTCTGGGCACTTGCAGAGATAATTAGGCTCATTTTACCTTTCTGATGCAATTTTGCTTCATAGGATGATGTGTCTGAGTAGGGAGATGTTTTATTTGGATCTCCTAGGGTGTTGTATGGAACATAGGGGTGCAACCACTTGTTTGTACCATAGTACCCCGATCCCAGAAGAGCTTGGTGGGCTCAGTTTGACAACGCAGGCACCCTAGGAGGCTGTTTTGGCAGGTTCATGTTTCCCGAGGCAGATTAAAAAATGATTAAATGGCTATTGAAGAAATCGATTTGGGCTACCGAGGCAAGGAAATGACATGGGATGAGTCATGATGATGAGAGTGATGCCCTCCGCACTTTCTCCAGCAGTTGTAGCACCTGATTGGGCCCACACCTATTTTTTTGGGCATTTTATATTATTTTTTGGAGCTTTTGGGAGGTTCATGATTTCCTCAAGGAGGCACAAAGCCAAAGAATTAAAATGTTATATTATTTTATTGTGCCATGGGGCACCCATAGGGAGTTAGTTAACACTCCATGGACCCACCGTGTGCTTCATTTATTTCTTGTTGAGCGGGGCACCCTCTTTATGGGTGATTTAGTCCACTTTGGTACTTTATGGTTATGTTGATCCATGTATTGTATGTTGAGCTCATCTCAACCATTGATTAGAATGTTTTATCTTTTAATACTAGCCACTCGTTTTGAAAGTGGTTAGGATTCGGTTACGATTGTGGCTCTCTCATTTCTATTTAAAGGAGAGAGCTTCTCATTTTAAGGGGTCTTTGGCTCTTAGATCTGAAGAATAGAAAGATTTTTCCGTGGATATTTTCTGGATCTGCTTTTCATCTAATCTTCTCAAATGGTGATTGGATAGTCTTCTGCTTCCTAGCATTGTGGAAATTCATGTAAAATCTATATCTTTTCTGCTATCATTGTCTTGTCTACAGGAGGGCGTTTTGGCTGGAGCGTTTTTGCAGGGGGACCTCAACTCGTTCGGTTATGTTCGTCTTGGATCAGGGGGTTTTCATTAGTGTCATTTTAATCCATGACTACTTCCTTTTACTTTCCTATAGCATTTGGCTTCTTTATCTTGTCTTAGCAAATCTTATATTGTTGACATTTGCTCATGCGGGGTAGGGGGCGCATTGGTGGCTTGGGGTTTACATCCGTCATAGAAATCATGTGGATCTTCCATAATTGATCGGGATAGCAAGGATCATCGCTGTTAAAACTTCTACAAGCATTTCCAGGTATGATCCAACAGGTAATTCTCTTCTCTTTAACAGATCTAAATCTATTGTACCTGTTTTCCTTCCATTTTTCTGAAAATCCTTAAAATACTAAAAAACCCTTAAAAAAATACTAAATTCGGGAACCGTCTGATCCTTGGCCAAACCACTGTTGGGTTTCATAGATCGGGCCTCCCCCTCACTGAATCTACTACAACGCTGGTCAAATTTCTGCAGGTTTGACCTAGATCTGAATTTTAGTCTGAAAACTACATAGCACCCCCACTGAAAATTTGACCTGCTAGGGTTTTGACTTTTTCTGATTTCTGACTTCATAGACTAATAGATCGGGTCTCACACAATCCAAATCACCCCCAATGCTGTCCAGATTCATGGCAGTGTGACCTAGATCTGAGTTTTAGAATGAAAACAACCCTAGCGCCATAACTGAAAAACTGGACCTTTCCGGAGTTTACTGTTTCTAAAATCTGACAAGCTAGGCTGATAGATCGGGTCCTGAGCACTCCAGAACACCCCTAACGCTGAGCTAGATCCAGCCTGCTTTCCCTAGATCTGAAGAAATCAGTTTTTCACCCTCTCAGCCTCAATCATCAACTTTGACTTTTTTCAGGATTTGACTTTTTCCAAATTTCTTCGAACCAAGTGTGTAGATCAGCCCCTCCTGGTCCCATTTCACCTTCAACGCTGAGTTGGTTGTCTGCTAGTGGACTCAAATCTACAGATTTGTCTCATCCAACCCTAGTGCTAGCCTTCCTTGACTAAATTATTGCCTTAACTGAGCCATCCGGACCAAAATACTTATCTGGGTCCACAAATCAAGGTCTACCTTAGGTGGGTTTACCTCAACGCTGGGTGTATACTGACTCCATTGCCCAATGCACGAAAGGCATTGATCTCCCATCCTTAGCGCTAGCCCTGAATTGCTCTCTTCTCCTTGAAATTGGTTGTTCCTTGATGACTCAGACAAATACACCTGTTCACCTTTTTTTTTATTGAGTCTGTCAGCCAGGTACTAGATAGTCCCGACTATTTTCCTGCCCATTCTGCCTCGGTTACATTTCCCAAGGCAGAGATCATCTTCTTTAGTTGCTAGTACCAAAACCCTAGATCTAACCATTTTCCCCAAAGGTCATCTGATAACTGCTTTGGATTAGCCAATATAGTGCTGAAGTCCTGATCCATCTACTGAATCCTACTGTAGATCTAGAGTTTCTGAACACCTTACCCCTTACGTACCTCAAAGTGCATTTGATTTGTTCTGGTGTTTAGGTCTAATCTCTCCTATCGGGAGTAGATCTAGGTCTCCCCCGTTGTTGTCCTGGACTTAGATAACATAAAGCGAAGACTGCCTTGATTGACGTGACAACCATCCATTTGGGAGTCTAGGCAGTCTTGGTTCCATCTCCCTAGTTGCTTGCCCCTCTACCATCCATCTTGGATTCATCATACATAGGCAACTACAAGATTGGTGATAACACAATGACAGTCAAACCTTTTAAATTAACAAAACCAGTTCATATAAATGAAATGGAGTCAAGACAAATACAACTTTTAGATAAAATGCAGATCTAGGTTAATTAATCCACAGTTTAAGTGTTTTCTAACCGAATGAGATTACAAATGAAATAAGTTGAATACTATGGACAATATGCACATAAATGAATGATTAGCTAAACAGTTAAAGCAATGATAGTCAGTTCAGCAGTATAAACAAATGAACATATGAATAGTATCAATCAATTGTACGGTATAAACAATATCCACAAATTATGGACAGGTGATCAGTGAAATAAACAATTTGAGTGAAAATGTTGTGAAATAATTATAGTTGTTAAACCATTCAACACATGAGATTGCAAAAGCTGAAACAATTACTTGAAATGTAAAATGAAATCCCTTCTATGAAATAGAGTGAAATGCTTTGTAGTAACCTGTTTGTAGGACGTTTTGCAGTGTCTCTTGGTTTATTTTAATAAATTTTAAGGGTGTCTTAATCTTGATTTAAGTCTTAGAACCAGGGATATGACTACCCCTACCACATATCCTCTAAAGCTAAAGAGGGAATGCTGCTGTGCTCAAAACAGTCGAAACTAGTCCACTTGTTGCTCACAGATCAAACCCCGATGCCCTGGCGCTCAACAAGAGAGACGTAAAACGCCTAGAAACCCCCCACGGTCTTCTACCCCTTCTAGCCTCCGACGTCACCGTCTTTAGTCAGCGACAGACAATATATGGTGGATGCCTATTACTAAGAGCTTATCCAACCCCCCGTCGTTTCTTGGAATACTCCGAAGAGTGATGACCAAGTAGAGGAGGGGCTAAACAGCTGTTGGTTTATTTTAGGGGTTTATTTTAAATCTTGTTAATGTTGATGATGTGCAAAGTTTATTTTACAACAATCAACAGGGTCAACCAAGCGGTATCCCTTATGGGAGGTGTTGGTACTTGAACTATGGACCATGAAAGTAAATGTGTATACACTGTAAAGCAAAAGATTGTAGCAGAAATCGAAGTTATCTAATTAAGTCCTAAACCCCCTAACCCTCCCGCTTTTCATACCCGACCTGAGTTCCCTAAAGGGAGATAACAGGAAGGGACAGAGGATACACGGTGGATCTAGGGTTGTGTTATCACATATATAGTAGCCAGGCTACCATATTCTATTTTTCAGATACAGTGCATTTTTTAGCTAGATCTCTTACATATGAGATGCTGAGATGAGCAGTTATGACGGATCATTATTGTATTTGTGGACTATTGTACTCTCCCATGTCAGGACTGAGTCTCAGGACATTCAGATTTGAGGATCGATGTAGCCATTTAGTCATTACAGAGCAGTGATTGATGCCCAGATTTATGTCAATGCTTTCTCATTGGACAGATGATGTTTCAGATGGATTATATGCATGATTATGACTTGGCTTTTTATATTGTGTTGTGGTTATCATTGCTCTTATACTCATCTTTGTGACATGTATTAACATGCGGTGTCATCATCTGGCGGTCATAATTATATGGACTTGGATGTATTTGTATTATGTATTGATGTCCCTACTCTGACTTTGAAAGTTCCTAATCTATACTCATTGGTTTTACCTTACTTAGGGAGAGTAGAGGTAGTCATTCCCACCATTGTTTTGGCTTGCTAGTGTTGGCTTCATCATTCATTGTCTCTAACCATCCAGTACCTTCCAGTTTTGTTTTCAACCCGACTGACTTCTTGACTTATGGCATGGAAGACCTTTTCCCTCGCTAGAACCTGACTTCTTGACTTATGGCATGGAAGACCTTTTCCCCCGCTAGAACCTTTGTTGGACAAACCTCCCTATTTATATTGTGTCTTGGCTTTGAGTTGGTGACAGAACTTGCCTTTGGTGAGTTGGATTGTATGCCTGTTGCCGCCTAATACACACTTTATGACACAGGAAAGTCACAACCTGCTATGTGTGTCCTTGGGGGCAAGTGAGAGCTGGGGACCACTGTCACCACAG
>LPNX010258342.1:82912-121917 GCA_001517045.1 Pseudotsuga menziesii
AATGCCTAAATCATTCTGGTCAGTTGTTCGGATGTTTGGCACTGTGCAGAACTCCCCCTGGTCGCTTGAGATGTTGTTGACTAAAACTGAAAGCTCATGTACTACTTATATTGGAAATGTTTATATGTGCCCATGGAAAATGAAAATGCTAAGACTGTGTTTCTCAACATATGTGAAAAAGGGCAAGAGCAATAAAAATAAAAAATACTCCTCGAAGGGTATAAGAAAAGGTCCAAAAAGGCAATGGTTAAATATATGTTATATCCAAATATTGCTGACTTTATAAATTTAAATATGTCCTGGATGAAAGCTGCAATTAGCTGTGCGTTTAAGCACTGGTGAAGTCCCCAAAAGGACATATAGGCCAAAAACGCCATGGAAATAAGTTGAGGATCCTAATGAAATTGGATCAAAATTGATGTAGACATGATGCCTAAGTTGAATAAGCACTCTCTTAACAACTCGACCATTTGTGAGGCATTGCTATTCCTTGTGTTGTTGTTTGTCCTGCATATGGTTATAGTGAGTTTTTCCTTCCCATATCCAAAGTGTCACGATGTTAAGTAGGAAGTCATCATTTTCCCTAGCCTTGTCAATTTCAGCCTTCACCTTTCACTAGCAAATTGACTACAGCTATGAAGTGAGTATAGTCCTGAAAGTTTAGTCTGAGTAATAATAAATAAATCCCTATATATGTATTTGGTTGATGTACCGCCAGTGAAATGATTGCTACTTGTTGTGATTGTTGCTTAAATGATTTGTAGAGCATGTCTTAGCCTTGTAGCACTTGCAGCAGATGGATGATAGTCTGAGTTATATTATTGGTATCTGGTCATTTACAAGTAATTATATTGTTTATTGGATGGCGTTGATGATCAGGCAAAGACCTAGAAAGGGTATGAGTATATGCCCTAGATGGATTTGGACTCTCTGAGTTTAATGAGACAGTTTATTTTCAGTTTCGGGCACTTGCAGAGATGATCAGGCTCATTTTACCTTTCTGATACAGTTTTGCTTCACAGGATGATGTGTCTGAGCGGGGAGATGTTTTATTTGGATCTCCTAGGGTGTTGTATGGAACATAGGGGTGCAACCACTTGTTTGTACCATAGTACCCCCATCCTAGAGAGCTTGGTGGGCTCAGTTTGACAACGCAGGAACCCTAGGAGGTTGTTTTGGCAGGTTCACGTTTCCCGAGGCAGATTAAAAAATGATTAAATGGCTATTGAAGAAATCGATTTGGGCTACTGAGGCAAATAAATGACATGGGATGATGAGAGTGATGTTCTCCGCACCTTCTCCAACAATTGCAGCACCTGATCGGGCCCACACCTATTTTTTGGGCATTTTTATATTATTTTCTGGAGCTTTTGGGAGGCTCACGATTTCCTCAAGGAGGCACAAAGTCGAATTAAAATATTATATTATTTTATTGTGCCATGGGGCACCCATAGGGAGTTAGTTAACACTCCATGGACCCACCATGTGCTTCATTTATTTCTTGTTGAGTGGGCTACCCTCGTGTTGGGTGTTTTAGTCCACTTTGGTACTTTATGGTTATATCGATCCATGTATTGTATGATGAGCTCATCTCAACCATTGATTAGAATATTTTATTTTTTAATCTTAGCCACTCGTTTTGAAAGTGGTTAGGATTTGGTTATGATTGTGGTTCTCTCATTTCTATTTAAAGGAGAGAGCTTCTCATTTGTAAGGGGTCTTTAGCTCTTGGATCTGAATAATAGAAAGATTTTTCCGTGGATATTTTCTGGATTTGCTTTGCATCTGATGTTCTCAAATGGTGACTGGATAGTTTTCTGCTTCCTAGCATTGTGGAAATTCATGTGAGATCTATTATTTTTCTGCTATCATTGTCTTGTCTACAGGAGGGCATTTTGGCTGGAGCGTTTTTGTAGGGGGACCTCAACTCGTTCGGTTATCTTCGTCTTGGATCAAGGGGTTTTCATTAGTGTCGTTGTGATCGATGGTTACTTCTTTTTACTTTCCTATAGCATTTGGTTTCTTTATCTTGTCTTAGCAAATATGATATTGTTGACGTTTGCTCATGCAGGGTAGAGGGCGCATTGGTGGCTTGGGGCTTACATCCGTCATAGAAATCACATGGATCTTCCAGAATTGATCGAGATAGCAAGGATCATCGTTGTTAAGGATTCTACAAGCATTTCCAGTTACAATCTAACAGGTAATTCTCTTCTCTTAGCAGATCTCAATCAATTGTACCTGTTTTCCTTCCATTTTTCTGAAAATCCTTAAAATATTGAAAAAAAACCCTAAAAAGTACTAAATCTAGGAACCGTCCGATCTTTGGCAAAACCATTGCTGGGTTTCTTAGATCGGGCCTCCCTCTCACTAAATCTACTGCAACGCTGGTCAAATTCCTACCAGTGTGACCTAGATCTGAATTTTAGACTGAAACAACCCTAGCACCATCACTGAGAAACAAAACCTTTCCGGAGTTTACTGTTTCCGAAATCTGACAGACTAGGCTGATAGATCAGGTCCTGAGCACTCCAAAACACCCCTAACGCTGAGCTAGATCCAGCCTGCTTGCCCTAGATCTGAATAAATCAGTTTTTCATCCTCTCAGCCTCATTCGTCAACTTTGACTTTTTCACGATCTGACTTTTCCCAAATTTCTCTGAACCGAGTGTGTAGATCAGGCCCTCTTGATCCCATTTCCTCTTCAACGCTGAGCTGGTTTTCTGCTGGTGGCCTCAGATCAATAGATCTGTCTCATCCAACCCTAGCGCTAGCCTTCCTTGACTGAATTCCTGCCTTAACTGAGCCATCCGGACCAAAACACTTATCTGGGTCCACAGATCAGGGTCTACCCTAGGTGGGTTCACATCAAGGCTGGGTGTATATTGGCTCCATTGCCCAATGCACAAAAGGCACTGATCTCCCATCCTTAGCGCTAGCCCTGAATTGACCTCTTCCCCTTGAAATTGGTTGTTCCTTGATGACTCAGACAATCACACCTGTTCACCTTCTTCATTGAGTCTGTCAGTCAGGTACTAGATAGTCTCAACCATTTTCCTGCCCATCCTACCTCGGTTACGCTTCCCAAGGCAAAGATCATATTCTTTAGTTGCTAGTACCAAAACCCTAGATCTAACCATTTCCCCCAAAGGTCATCCGATTACTGCTTTGGATCAACCAATATACTGCTGAAGTCTTGATCCATCTACTGAATCCTACTGTAGATCTAGAGTTTTTGAAGACCTTACACCTTACGTACCTCAAAGTTTGTTTTGATCTGATTTGGTGTCTAGGTTTGATTTCTCCTATCGGGAGCAGATATGGGTCTCTTCCATTGTTGTCTTGGAATCGGAAAACATAAAGCGAAGGCTGCCTTGATTGGCGTGGCAACCATCTCTTTGGAAGTCTAGGCAGTCTGGGTTCCACCTCCTTAGTTGCTTGTCCCTCTACCATCCATCCTGGATCCATCTTGCACAAGCAACTACAAGTAGCAGGTTGTATATTACTCTCTTTGCAGTAAGAACAAAAGCAAGAAATAAATCCAAGCTAAGTGCTTGAAATGAAATGAAAGACTTGAAACTAAACTAAAGCAACTATGCTAACCACACAACAATCTCTTCGAAAAAAGTGGGTAAAAATGGAAAATCTAGATCTACTTGTAAGAAAAGAAAACTAACAAAGTGAGCTACTCTACCTCTAATCTAATCTACTTATAATAGATTTACAAAGATTTTGAAATGATTTGAGAATACTCCAAGAGAACTTCTCTTTGGGGTTTGCAAATTACCAGGAAAAAAAGAGTAGAGAGAAATGGGGGTTTGGACCCCCTTTTGAACCGAATGGTTCTTGAGGCTTTTCTGGACCAAAACGGGTAGCACTTCTTTTCCTCCTGTGTAAAACCTGCAATAAAATAACGAGGTATGTTTGCTGGAAATCACAGTAAACACTAAACAAACTTATTAGAAAAGTTAGTCCAGAAATCCAAAAAAATAGAGCAAAAATCTGATTGTAAAAATACTTGAAATGAGAAGTTTAGAGGGCTGGAAAATGAGTTTCCAGCCACCTAAATGATATTAAAACAGTAGATCTGAAGCTTTTAACTAATATACTAAGGGTTACGACCTTAAAACAAAGGTTTTTATCACTATACAATGATAAAAATTGACTTTTAAAACCCCTGTAAACACAGGAGCGAAAATGGAAAACAACAAAATAACCCTTGGAGAAAGATGCTCCTTTGTTTTAGATCCCTGCAAATGAACTAATGAGAGATGCAAAATGTAATTAAAGAGGTGAGTACCCAATAAATCTACCAAAATACTTTGATAAATCTTATTAAAAACTCACAAATGCAAGCAGAAATACTTCTACTTACAAATCTTTCCACAAAATACTTTGTGGAGAGCTATCTAAGCTAATACAAATGCAAATCAAATAAATACACATGCAAGTTACCTTACCAAAAGATGCATGAAATGTAGAAGAGATCTGCCAAGAATTCCTCCAAAGATTACTTGTATAAGCCCAACTAGGGCAAGATTTGATACACAAAGAGCCTCTAGGGCTTGAGCAAAGCTTGAGCAAAATGAGAGAGTATGAAAAGAAGAGAAGAGAGGAGTGATTCCAGCAGCATAACAATAGCTTGAGAGTCAATGTGTAGAGTGAGGGAGAGGAGCCCTCCTTTTATAGTTGAAGAGGCCCCAAACCCACTCCTAAATCGAGGGTCCAGAACATAGATCTAAACTCTAGCTCTCCTCCACCCTTAGATCTAGGTTTGTTGACTTTGCAAGCCATCCACCAATCATAAACAAGGGCGTCTCTTCAAATCAATGGTCAAAAAGATAGATCCATGCCACAATGAAGCTTAACTCTTAGATCTAGGGTTTCCATGACTCAAGTGGGGGCCTCATTTGACTCAAATTTTGATTTTTATTATTTTTATTTTTCTTAATTTTGATTTTTGATTTTTTATCTTTTATTTTTAAACTTTTATTTTTTATCTTTTATTTTAATCTTTTATTTGATTTTATATTTTTAATCTATTATTTGTCTTTTATTTTTAATCTTTTATTTTATCTTTTATTTTTAATCATTTATTTTTCTTTTATTTTTAATCTTTTATTTTTGGAAAAACAAGAGGGGCGCCCCACGTAGGAGATCTTCAAAAAATTATTTTGACTATAGGGGGGGTTTATTTAAAAATAAAAATTGACTATGCTTAGCCACCCCCAAACTTAATTACCATGGCCTTATTTTATTTTTTCCTTCAAAATCAAATAATTTAATTTTTTACCCTAGGAAATTAAATTAATTTCCTAGGAAAAAATACCTTGTTTTAACCAAAATTGGTCTAACTTTTTAATCCCTTGTTAGAATGACATGGGACTTGAACCAATGGCTTAGGGGCTGTCATAGAATTTTCATTTGCATTCATAGCCCCTATTACAAAATTCCAAGGTTCAAGAGATTACATTATTCCATCAAAACTTAATTAATTAACCATTAAATGTTAAAGTTAATTAAAAAAAAATCTAACGAAATTCCACAAGACTACAAGATATGGCTAGCATGGTCATGGACAAAAACTTGAAACCTTAGCTACCTCATGGGATTGATTATCATAACGCCAATTCACCACTTTGGAGGGTTGGTGAGTGAAAAACCCAACCAATTAAAATTGTTAAATAACAAAATTAACTGGAAGGGGAAAAAAACACTCGGTGAAGAGGACTTCCCTGATAATAAAGTCCATGGTGACATCCTTAGAGGAATGACCCATGCTGACATATAGAGTTACATTAATTATCTCATGCAGGGGAGCAGACATTTCGTGTACAAAAGGGGCAGAATTCCCTTGCTGAGTGAAAAATCCCTAGGATTTTTCCATGGTGCAAATTGTACAATATGTAAATCTGCAATGTACATGACATTTCCACCTAGTCGATATAGGTGGGAAACATCTGGCTCCAACTTGGGGACTTGTGTTCGATCATTGGAGAGTGGAGCAACCGAATCCGGTTGTCCGTTAGTCGAATCCGACTATCATTTTAATAATGAATATGAATAATAATATATTGGATGATGGGTAAAATGTACAATAAGCTCGCCTTTATAGGCTTGAGCGTGAAGGGTTACACCCTTTCATATAATTAACTAATCTATTTAATAGTTTATTTTATATTCGTTACATTGCCACTCCTTTTAAGGAATCTTTGTCCTCAAAGCTTAAGTATTTTCCTAGTGTCGTTCTTCATTCTGACTCGGTGTCGGTATTAGAATCGGACGAGGTCTCTTGTGCAGAGACTTGCACTTCCTTTCCATTGATGATTTTGCACTGTATTGTCTCATTGTTCCTACATTTGTGACCAGGGGTCCATTCATCACTGCATCGACGACATATGTTTTTCTTCTTTTTCTTTTTATTATCAGAGTAACCGTTAGATGACTTTGATCTATTTTCCATTTCGTAGGCGTATGATTGAGGTTTGTGGCATTGATGGCTGGGAGACCAAGTATCTGCACAATACCTACATTGTGTCTCTTTTTCTTGTCGATAATGGCTATCGCCTTTTGTTTTCATTCCTTCCAATTTGCGTTCTGCGGCTTTTGCTTTATGTGTTGCTACTTCTACGTTAGGTATGTCATGTAACTTTAACTCTTTTTGGAGGTGTGATTTAAGACCTCCTAAATAGGTTTCGAGTCTTTGCTTGTCAGACAACCCAAATACTCATGTCGATAAGGATTCCCATTGATGTGTGAATTCCTCAACGTTTCCGACTTGTTGTAGTCTGCTAAGTTTATTGAAAAATTCATCTTCTTTGATTCCTTGAAACCTATTAAAAAAATCATTTTTGAACAAGTTCCAGGTGTAGGTAAAATGATCTCTCTTCCACCATAAGTACCAATTATAGGCGTACCCTTCCATATGCATTGACACATATTTAACCTTCTCCTCGTCAGATTGAATGTTGTAAATGTCGAAGTATTTTTCTGCTTTGTTTAGCTAAGCAACGCATTGGTCTTCACTCCCATTGTATTTCGACAACTCTATTTTTTCCTTAGGTGGGTACACTTTGTAAGGACGACATTGATTTTTTTTTGCCTTATGGTTTGATGGTGGCTTGGAACTACTGGACGATGAAAGTGACATATCTGAATTGCTTCGTTGTTGGCGGTGATTTTTAGTTTTTCTTTTCTCTACTATTTTACTTATAGCGTCTATTTTGTTGTTTAATCGTGTCTCCATATTTGGCAGTACTTGTGTTTCTATCTCTTGCTTAAGCGTCGCATTGTTAATCTTTATTTCTTTTTGCAATTCTTCTTGATTCTTTACGAGTGTTTCCTGGGTGGCAACATGAAATGAGGCATCTAGCATGTGTGGATCGCTGACTTGGCTCGGACTGGGTATGAGCCTTTGTAATATCTCGATTAATGTATTATGGTTTTGTGTTATGGTGCTCATATTCTGTGTTAAGGTGTTTATGTTTTACTCATTTTGTCATCCACGTCTTTTTGTTTTTCATTCAAGATGTCGAGTTTGTCATCGATCCTTCTTTCTAGTACCAAAACAAGATCATTTTTGAGTAATGTATTGTTATTTTGCATATTTTCCTTCAAGCCTTCTTGGTTATCGACAAGGGACTTGATGTCCTTCTCCATTTTTTTGATCTTCTCTTTCAGTTCCTCCATGGTCTTGGACTTTGTATGCGGAGGTGTGTATTTCCACACTATTTTGGCTAATAATATATTAATTAATTAATTAATTAATATTATTATTATTATATATATATATTTTTATATAAACTATATAATATTTTATATATAGTTTTTTTTGTTTATATATATATATTTTTACAAATATTATAATATTATTTATATTATAATAAATATATAATATTTGATTGTTTTTTTTTTAAATATAATATATATTAGAAATATTATATTATATTATATTACAATTTATTATAATATATTATATTGCTTGTTTTTTTTGGTTGTAGGTCGTGGAGTTGGAGGTCGAGGCGAGCGACGGCGTGGAGTGGCAAGGGTGGATCTTTGGAGGCCGCGGTGATGGAGAGCGGTGAGCAGAGATGATGGAGTAGGTAGGCGATGTGAATGGAGGAGGCAGCGTGGAGGGAGGTGATAGAGCAGGCGTGGATGGAGGTGAGGGCGATGGTGGTAGTTGGGGGATGGAAGGGCGACGGGGTGGAGGGACGGAAAGGAGGCGAGGGGTGGAGGCCGCGGTGGGCAGCGGAAGGGTGCTGGAGAAGACGCAGGCTGGAGGGTGGGCGCTGAAGCCGTGTAGGGAGGAATGGAGGTTGGTGGGGAGGAGCGCGGCGGGGGTTGGAGGATGGCAGCGAGGAGATGAAGAGGAGATTATGTGGCTGCGGCGTGGACTGTGGGTAGAGGGGCGACGAAAAGCTAGCGAAGAATAGAAATGCAGAAGAAAGAGGAGCCGGGATGACGCGAGGTGGGAGGAGCGGATGCGCTGGGGGAGCGAGGCGGCGTATGGAGCAGTGGAAGAGGAAGTGGAGTGAGGGAGCAGATGGCAAGTGGAAGAGCGTGGAGGGGTGAGTGCAGGGGAAAGAAAGTAGGAGTAGTAAGCAGCGGAAATAAAATGAGGAAATGATGAGCCGAATCCGAGCTCAGAGTAGGAGGAGCCGAGTCCAAGCTGGAGTGTCGGAGGAACCGAATCCGAGCTCTGATACCAAATGGAGCAACCGAATCTAGTTGTCCGTTAGTCGAATCCGACTATCATTTTAATAATGAATATGAATAATAATATATTGGATGATGGGTAAAATGCACAATAAGCTCACCTTTATAGGCTTGAGCGTGAAGGGTTACACCCTTTCATATAATTAACTAATCTATTTAATAATTTATTTTATATTCGTTACAGAGAGCACATGAGAATTCCAGAACCTGCAACCATAGATTCTCACCAATAACCAACATAACACCTTATGTAGAGACAAATAAATAAACAATATGGATAAATGAAATGACTATACAAATAACTGTACATATATGCATAAACAATAAATGAATGAAATAATACAAAACTCTAAGGATTGTAAGGAAAAGGTTAGAGATACGTTACAGAAGGGTATCCCTTTGGACACCATGTTGATTCTATGTGTAGAAAAATTTGAGTTGTTGACCATTCCTTGGAATGTTCAAAGGTTCACCATTCAAGTAATCAAGTTGGAATGAGTTTGGTCCTGCTACCTATCTGATCACATAAGGGCCTAACCATAGGCTGCCAAACTTCCCATGTTTCCATGGCTTTTCTTTGCCTTTGTCCCATAACACAACTGTATCCCCTACTTTGAAGTCCCTTTGTCTAGCTGATTTGTCAAAGTTTTTCTGTCTTTTCCTGACTTCTAAAGTTTTGGTCATAAGCTTTTCTCCTTATTTCATCCAACTCTACAATCTGATTAATTTTGTTTTGAAGTGCAGTTTCCTCTATGTCAACCCTTTGAAGCAACTGATACACTGGAAGACTAAGGTGTACTGGTAGTCACACCTCTAATCCATAGACTAACTCAAAAGGACTCTTGCCTGTAGATGCTTTCTTGGTTATTCTGTCAGCCCATAAAGCATACTTTATTTTACTATCCCAAGACCTTTTGTTTTCCCCCACTATTTTCATGACTATGGTTATCAAATTTTTATTACTAGATTCTGCTTGACCATTTCCTTGAGGATAATAATCTGATGCATGAGATAAAACTATGCCATACTTTAAACAAAATACATACATTTCAACTAAACAAAAGGCTTTAGCATTATCTGTCCCCATCTTTAAAGGTACTCCAAATCTAGTTATTATCCTATCTTCAAGGAAATCCATGATTACCCTTTCAGTTGTTGATTTAGTGGGAATGGCCTCTACCCATTTAGTGAAGTAATCTGTAGTTGTTATAATCTATGAAAAACCATTACTTGAATTATCTTTAAACTTCCCTATGAAGTCTAAACCCCACTGCTGAAAAGGCGCCTCTACAACAACTGGCTGAAGGGGAAGGGCAGCTAACTTTTGTTTTCCAATGAACAATTGACAAGGTTCACATTTTCTTACAAACTGATGCACATCTGAAAAGATGGAGGGCCAATAGTAACCTGCTCTAAGAATTTTATGAGTAGTAGTTCTAGCAGCAAAATGACCACCACAAAATCCATCATGAAAATCATCCACTAGTTTTTTAGTATCAACTTCATCTACACCAAAGTTACATATATCGTGTCGGCAAATATATCGTCGAGGGTTCGGAATGAAACTTATTGGCAGCAACAGCGAAAATATCGGAAAATATCTGCAAGTGTCGTATTGCATTAAAAAATACAAAAATAAACATTTTTTTTCAACCTTTTTAACATCTAAAGCAACAACATCAAATAAACACATTTCCACATAAATATTAAAATACAACTCATATATAAGATGCATAATATGTCAAATGGTGGATCATGATTAAATATCGACTATATAGTATAAACTGAAAATATTGAAATGTGTTCTTGATGGAATGATAGAAAATCACATCAAATGATCAAAATAAATGTCTCTCAAGAGATGAATCATCATGACTCATGAGGCATCTAGATAGTGTAGAGTCTAGACATAGGACACCAACATAGTATGATAGTACAATGATAAATAATAGGAATCAAGTCATTGACTCCCTGAGGATGATCCTCTAACCAATCTACCCCTTTTACGGGTCAAGGGCACCACTCTTCCTCTAGAAGCAATAGGTGGTCGTGGAGGTGGTCCAGATGAGCCTGGGGTGGAACTAGAACCTCCAACTGCTCAAGTAGATATTGTGGATGAGGGGGAGGCGAATGTGAGCTGCCTCCTCCCAGTCCCAACTATATGACTCTGTGGAGGTGGTGGCATTGGAATTGGTCGGCGCTGCACATGAGTATCAACCTCCTCCTCAATGTCCTCATAGTCATCCTCTGGAAGTGGAACATCAACATCCTACTCTCCCCCCTCCTCCTCCGATAGATCTGCATCATCATCATCCTCTTCCTTCAACCATTCAGGTGTCGTCCATCACAGGATCCTCCGTCTCCACCCTCCATTTGCTGGTAGTGTCAATGGCATCCAATGAAATGGCATCTAAATTGGGTACTTTCTCAATTTGTTTCACCGACAACCTTAGATTGTAGTAGACACAAACCATGTCATTAAGGCGCTGAGAAAATAACCTGCATTAGTATGAGATCCATAGTTAGGGAGCGATAAATGATGATAAATTCAAATTCAAAATTGTAATAAATTTATTTAAAATTAATAAAATTATAAAGAAGCAAAGATTATAAATTTAAGTTTAAACTTTAAACTTTAACATTTCTAAATTCTAACCTTTTGCGCTTCTTGGAGTGTATCTTCTCAAAGACACTCCAATTGTGCTCACACCCTGATGAGTTGCAACTTTGACTTAGCACTCTAATGGCAAGTTTTTGCAACTCTGGGACTCTACGACCATAGTTAGTCCACCACACATCTACAAAGAAAACAAGGAAGGTAAGAAAAATTACAAATTACAATGTATTAAATTTCTACCAAGTAAAAAAATAGAAATGAAAGGGTAATTAATTAAGAATCTAAGAGATCAAAATTTGAAAGTTTTAAACAAATTGTACCTGGCATCCTTGTGGTTCTATCTTGGACAACCATGTCATAGCCAAAAGTGCCACCTGACATCCTATAGATCTCCATCTGTCTAGAAATCTCTGTGCGCTCAAAGGGAGTTAACACCATCCTCTGAACACACTGGAGAAAGCCATCCATGACCTCATCATCAAATTGAAAGCCACATGCATAAGAGAAAGCAGGGTTGAGGTAGAGCCCTGCTGCATGAATGGGACGATGGAGAGTATTATTCCATCGTTCATCAATCACACTCCATAGTTCAACTCATCTTGTGAGTCCCACCTCCCCCTTGTCCTCATAGTAGTGATGGATAGCTTCCTTGGCCCTATCCATGGCCTCATACAAGTATCCCATTGCGAGCTTTTCACCATCAACCAAACGAAGAACCTTTACCAAAGGTTCACCGATGGCACATACCTCCTCCAATCCTGCCCAAAAAGTCAAATCAAATTGCACCATTCGAGCAATGGCTTGCCCATATTGTTTGGTGCTATAGACACAAGAAGCCCCACTCATCAGAAAGAAACATCCGCTGCAGCTCCATCATAACCTTATGCATAGATTGAAGAGAAATGAAGGAAGTGGCGAATCATGTGATTGCAGGCCGCATCAACTCCTTGTTCCTCGTGAAGCGTCTCATGAGTGAAAGAACATATGTATATATTTTGTCACACTCCGAGCTGAATCAATGACTTCCTTGATCCAAGGAATTTTTCCCATGTCCTCTAGCATCAAATCAATGCAATGGGCAGCACAAGGAGTCCAACACAAGCTTGCATACCTCTCCATAAGCATCCTCCCAGCAGCAACATAATTGGTAGCGTTGTCCGTAATGACTTGGACAACATATTGTGGACCTATCTCTGGGATAAACTTATCCAACAAATCACATAATAAGTGTGCATCTTTAACATAGGGAGATGCATCGACAGATTTGATAAAAATTGTCCCCCTGGGACAATTGACCAAGAAATTGATAATGGATCTGCCTTTCCCATCAGTCCATCCATCTGACATAACACTGAAACCGGTGGCCTCCCATGACTGTCTGAGCTCATCTAATCTCCGGGTGCAATCAACCTTCTCCTCATCAAGGAGTCTCCCTCTCAAATCATTATACGAAGGCCCCCTATAATCTGGACCAACAATGCCAGTAGCTTGAAACATGGCATGATAGTAGGGGTTGTTTTTGGCAATGTTGAAAGGCACGTCACCCCATAGAATTTTTTTTGTCACAAATCTATATGCCTCTTCCTTCTCCCATTGTTTGAGCATGGTTCGAACAGAAGGTTGCCTCGATGCCACGTAAGGTGAGGTTGAAGAAGGCACAGTGGGATGTGGTGGTCGTGTAGATGAGGAGAAGGAATGCATGTCACTTGTGGCTCCCATGGTTCGTGACTGTGTTCTAGATGCAAGTTCATTTCTGAATTCCTCCTTCTCATCCCTCTTCTTAGCCATGTCAACAATGGATTGGTTTGCAATACGCATCACTTCTGGGGTAACAGCAGGACAAACATCCACTTCATGCCCAATAAGTTTGGCAAGGTGGTATTTCAAGCGGCTAATTCCACCACAAATATCCTTCCCACCTAGTTTGCAATTCAACCTTTGTCGATTATTAGGGTCAATTGGTTGCCCATACTCCCACATTGGATCCAATGGCTTTGGCATTGTGTCACTCTTTAGTTGAAAGTTGAAAGTTGAAACTTGAAGTGGATAATGCCAATGGAGATGAAACCTATGCCACAACAAAAACCAAAAATGAATAAATTTTAAAATGTTCTTCTTTAAAATTTTGAAAACAATGAAATTATGAAAACATTCAAAGAAATGGAGGGTGGCCTACCAAAAAGGATAAAACCCTATAGGCTATGATTGTAATGGAAAATCTACACCCTACACTAAATCTAAACCTAAACCCTACACCAAATCTACATTAACCAACAAATCTCAAGCAAAAAGAAAAAGAATGAAATAATACATACCTAAATAGATTTAGTAGATGGAACCTAAGTCACCTGGTTCTATTTCGTGTTCAAATTCGACAATGATGAAATTCGAAAAAAAATCGCTTGAAAAAAGTAGTGGATAAAATTCGCCATTAAATTATATATATATATATATATATATATAATTATAATACTTTTTATAATATTTAAATTTAAATTAATTATTTAATATAAAGAACTTATTAACTAATATTATATTTTTATTAACAAATTTAAATTAATTCTTTAATATAAAGAACTTTATTAACAAATATTATATTTTTATTAACACATAAATTTAATTGTTAAAATATTTAATGACTGCTTATATTTAATTATTTAACAGAAAATACTTAATGCTTGTATTTATCAATTTTTAAAGATCTAATAACTAATTAAAACAATCATCATCATAATATTATAAACCATTCAAGCCATTTTAAAATAAGAAAACAATGAATAGGCAATTTATGAATTTATATATTTGGCAGTCAACACCGCGACTACTCCTAATCCTGAACCTTGAGTCGAGACTCAGCCCTCATGCGACTTTCCACTGTAGTCAGGAGTAAACGTTGCCTTCAGTTTCAACGACAAAACACTCGGGCATATGCGACTCACTAAAAGACGACAGCCTCCATAATTATGAGTTCAGTCTTGACTCTTCACTTGCGGATCACGGGTCGTGGATAACAGATGAGAATCGGCAATAGATGGCCGCTTCACTCGCAGAACTCGCGAAATAGATGGCTTCACTCACAAAACTCGCGAAATAGATGGGTTTACTCGCAAAATACATTTTGGTAAGGACTAGGGTTTAGCCGAGTGATTAAAATCGCCGATTTTAATCGATTTAGTTCGCTTCCCTAAAAAACTCATCGATTTTCAATTTCCAAGATGAAAAATCGCCGAATGCGGTGACTTAGGATGGAACCCCACTTCACAACAATCTTCAATGGCAATGGAAACTTGATCGTTTTCCCCCTTGCTCTCTTGTAGAAAATCGCCCAAAACAGGAGTGGACCACTTCCTCAACGCTGCAAAGTGCAAATGAACCCCAAAAACCCATCCGCGGCCTCTTTATGGCAACAAAAATTGTGTTTTTTTCCAACAAGGCGGTATATTCCATCGACTCGCGACATTTACTGAAAATATCACGATATTTTAATGTGTCGCGATATTTTAATAAGACGGCAAAATATCGCGATTTTTTCATGGCGATATATCGCCGACCCTTTCGACCCGCGATATTGGCGATATATGTAACTATGATCTACGCGTCTAAGGATAATACCGTCTGGATTCCTCCATCCTAAATCATCTTTAATCATGACATACTTGGACGCTTTAAACCTTAAGGCTCTTCTTTTATGACCTACAAGGTGACTTGGGCATGTGAGATTCTTAAGATAAAAAATAATATTTGAATACCATTCAACCTACTCAAGCTTTAACAAATTTGGGGATGACTCTGTAACATTAATCTGACACACCATATCCTGATCAACTAAACCTAAAGCCTTCTCATTACTTTCTGCCAACATTTTAGCCAGACCTTGTCCTTTGATCAACTTTGTGGGTTTAATTCCTAAGTCATATTCTTGAATTTTTGCCACCCACCTACCTCTTGGACCTAGACCTTCTTCTTGAGTCAACACATCTTTAATTGCTGAACTAGGAACATACCCAATAAATATTCTGAAATGCTTAAAGGATTTTACCAAAGCATATGATTGCTTTTCTACTATGTGATATTTTAATTCTGAATCTCTTAAAATTTTACTCATGTATGCTATGGGATGTTCTTGGCCTTGGTCATTTTTCTGTAGCAAAACACCAGCAAGGGTGTCTTCAAATGCAAAGGAAAAAATGTAGAAGTCTTTAGAATAATCTGGACTTATCAAAACAAGAGCTTGGGCACATGCATATTTTATTTGTTGGAAGGCCCTTTTACTAGTTTCATCCCACTGAAATTTAACATCATTTCTAAGCAACCTATTCAAGGGCTTAATTACTTCTGCTAGGTTAGGAATAAATCTCCTAAGAAAATTAATTGTTCCAAAGAAGGATTGAAGGCCCTTCTTATTGTGTGGCAAGGGGATCTTAGCAATGGTTGCAATTCTTTCTGGATCTATTTTTACACCATCTTTACAAATTATGTGACCCAACAAATTCCCCTCTGTTACCCCGAAAACTGACTTAGCTGGATTTAATGAAATCCCAAACTCTCTGCATCTTTCAAAAACCTGTTTTGAGTGCCCTATGTGACTTTTCCCATCCTGAGAAAAAACTATTAATTCATCTTGATAAATTTCAATAATCCTTCCAATTAAACCTCTGAAAGCATAATCCATAGCTCTTTGAAAAGTATCTCCAGCATTAGACAAACCAAAAGGCATCCTTAGATATTCAAAATTTCCCCATGGAGTTGTGAATGTAGTTTTATGCCTATCTTCTTCTTTGACTATGACTTGGTTATAACCAGAAAAACCATCAAGCATTGAAATCATACCAGATCCTGTTACTCTTTGCAATAAAGTTTCCATCTTAGGGAGGGGATAATTATCCTTTTTGCACACAATATTTAGATTTCTGAAATCTACACATAACCTTATCTGACCAGTCTTCTTCCTAACCACCACCAAATTTGAGCACCAAGAAGAATGTCTAGTGTGGGCTATTATTCCAGTTGCTAAGTTCTTTTGTAATTCCTGTTGTATTAAGGGAGCCAACTTAGGATTTATTTACCTAAGCTTCTGTCTAAAGGGCTTAGCTTCTTCTTTAAGTGGAATAGTATGTTGAATCACATCCTCCCTATAGACTTTTAGTTCATCATATGTGAAAGCTAGAACATCTCTATACTCCCTTAGTAAATTAATGATTTGTTCTCTTTCTTCTTTGGGTGTCTTTTTCCCAATCTTGACCATTCTAGGTTCTTCATTAGTTCCTATGTTGACTTCAAAATAATCACAAGGTTTTGTTCCAGATTCTTCCTTTGGCTTATGACCATCTTGTCTATCAAATGCCTTCTCTAAAGACACAAGTTTTCTAGGGGTTGGGTTAAGCTTTTGACTTTCTTCTGCATAATAACAACCCTCCTCTTCTTCACTAACGTGAAAACCAACAAACTCATCCACACTATTCAAGAATTTAATCACTTGCTTATCATCATTAAAAATTTGCCAATTATCTACATTATCTAGAACTGAAGGCCTAAAAATAACTTCCATTTTTACTTCTTTATCAACTTTGAAGGGTAGAAGCAGCAACTGCAAGTCTATCTGCCTTAGCATTTAATTCTCTAGGGATTGCAGTAAATTCTATGTGATCAAAACATGGCATCATGTCCAAAATTGCATCCCTATACCTTTTTAATCTCTCTGATTTACATGCAAACTGTTTGTTGACCTGTGAAATGACCAAATCTGAATCACCTTTGACCTCTAACCTCTTTATACCTTTGTCTTTGCACAGCTCTAAACCGAGGAGTAAAGCTTCATACTCAGCTACATTATTAGTGGCGTTAAATTCCAGCCTATATGAAAAATTGAATTCCTTCTGAGAAGGAGATTCAATGACTATGCCTACGCCCTTACCAGATCTAGAAAAAGCCCCATCAAAATGCATATGCTAAACTTGTTTAACTCTTTCTTCTTCAAATGTTTCTTCTATGGGTTCCAAAGAGTTAGCCAAGATTGCATAATTTCCAAAATCATCTGTTTTATACTTTAATTTATTACTTGGGTTTCTTGGGTCTTCTACATGGTACTTCATTTCCAACTCTCTATTTAATCTTATGTAAGTTCCTTCAGGAGTTGGGATGGTGGCATAAGTTAAGTCCATTTGAATATTTTCTCCTAAGTCTGCTCCAGTTTTTCTTGAGAGTAACATACCCCATGCATTAGGGACATCTATCACTACTATGTCCATTTCAATCTGAATGTTTGGAAGTGCTACTAAATGTACTTGTAAACCTTTAATCAAACCAAAAAATTCAATCTTCTTACTGTCCATGGCACAAATGTTATGGTAAGGCCATGAAATCCTCAGATTTAACTATTCCATTACTTTCTTAGTCATGACATTTGAGCTAGCTCCTGAATCTAACATGCAATTATGAAGAAGATGATTGTTTATTAACAATGAAAGGAAGAATGGCTAATTCTTTTCATTTCCTCTATTCATACTCTGTAAACTGACAGGTGCATCCTGATAGGCTATGGCTTTGTCAATATTACCTTGAGAAGGCTCTTCTATAGCTTTAAGTAACTTTCCCTTTTGAGAAGGGATTGTCATGATTTCTGCCACAGGAACCAACATCTTAGCATTACTTAACCAACTTCCTAAATCAATGTTTAATTCTGTACTAGGAGCAATTGAATTAGGAGAAGGAGGTACCTTAGGGACATTTGCTGGAGTTCTTTCTCTATCCTGACTTCTATTACCGTTTCTTTGGTAAGTCATGCCTCTATATCTAGAAAAATCTGAAACTTGCTGCTCACTAGGCTTAGGACTAAAGGTTGCTTCTGCTACTTCATTCACTGACCACTTTGACTACTTTCTACCAAATCCATCCAATCATACATGTCAATGTTATACTTCTGCCCACACATTTACTTGTTCATTTTCTATTTTTTCAGCCATTCTCTCACTTAGAATTTGCAGAAAAACTTGACAAGTATTCTCTTCATGAAAGTCTCCACAAGGCCTACAATAGGGAATGGCTTGATGATCAACCATGTTGGTAGACTATAACTGATTTGGGGACCTTTGATCTTGAGGTGGGGGCCTTCTTTGGTTTTTCCATCTATCATTTGGCATGTTTGGATGGAAATTATTTCCTCTATTTCTTTCCAAGGAAACTACCTTGTTTTGTAATGTTGTCTCATTTGTCTACATGGCAGCGAATTGATTAGCATGATTCACTTCCATTTGTTTAATCAATTGGGTGAGCTTTATCTATGGAGTCACCTTGAGGTTCCTGGTTTTCAAACTTAACTTTTTTTAATTCATTAGCATTTGAAGAACTACGCCTTGAAAACCCAAGAATATTAGATTTACCAGCAGCTTGCATGTTTTTATCTATCTTGATGGCTTTATCTTGTGCATCCTTAAGATTTGCAGGTTCCTTATCCCTTATCTGATATTTCATTTCTCCTTCAAATGCTTAGATGTAACAAATCAAGAGAGATGCTTCTTAGGGCTTGATGTCTGCAGGGATACTTTTTACTAACTCATTAAACCTTTTATTAAATTCTTCCATGGTTTCATTCTCTTGCTTGTGGCTAGTATGCAAGGCTACCAACAAGAAACGGCTATCCCTTCTATCATCCCATCTATCATTGAAGGCTTCAATGATTTCTTTGAGAGTTTTGAACTTATTGTCATTATGCTCTTCAAACCATTCCATGGCATCATCCTCTAAAGATAAAACAAACAGCCTCATCTTGACATCCTCACAATTACTAGCATTACACCACTTGACAATGCACTGGTTGAACTTGGTGATGTGAGACTTGGCACTGATGGCATTATTACCCTGAAAGGAAGGCAACTTTTCTATAGCTTTATCTGGAAAAGCATGAGGATAACCAATGATGTTAGAGAAATCACATGGCTTGCATAGATCATCCATTGGTGAGGGCTGGTTGTTTTGGGAAAACAATAAACGGATATCAGAGATAGCCTCTTCTCCAAGAGTTGCAAGGAGTCTACGAGTAGCGAGTCTATTCAGCCTCCTCCTGTACACCCTTTCAGGCTCGGTGAGGGAGTTCAGTAGACCACCTGAATGGCTCCAGGTAGAATACCTCACTATATTTTGAAGTGGAGTCGCCACTTGGAGAAAAAGATAGCTCTAATACGTGGGATAATTTATTAAAATCTAATTAAATAAATTTATTAACAGTTTAAAGAAATAAAGAATTCAAAAACAAGAAATTAATTAGTTAAGTCAGACCAAGGACAAATGACTTGTCCCCAACAACGGCGCCAAAGATGTTGCCGCCTAATACACACTTTATGACACAAGAAAGTCACTAACCTGCTATGTGTGTCCTTGGGGGCAAGTGAGAGCTGGGGACCACTGTCACCACATTCCACAACTCCTCCGTTTAGCAAGATCCTAACAGAGCCAAGGGTGGTAGTCCATACTGAATATTAAGGTGTGTAGGCTAAGGTCTTGCACTATCTAAAATATGACAAGCAGCGAATGCAAATGCAAATTTTCACTTTCAATGACAATCAAACCTTTTAGATTAACAAAACCAGTGCCTATAAATGAAATGGAGTCAAGACAAATGCAACTTTCAGATGAAATGCAAATCTAGGTTAATAAGTGTTTTCTAACCGAATGAGATTACAAATGTAATAAGTTGAATACTATGGACAATATGCACAAAAATGAATGATTAGCTAAACAGTTAAAGCAATCTTAGTCAGTTCAGCAGTATAAACAAATGAATATATGAATAGTATCAATCAATTGGATCCACAAATTATGAACAGGTTATCAGTGAAATAAATAACTTGAGTGAAAATGCTGTGAAATAATTACAGTTGTTAAACCATTCAACATATGAGATTGCAAAAGCTGAAAGAATTACTTGAAATGTAAAATGAAATCCCCGCTGTGAAATGGAGTGAAATGCTTTGTAGTAACCTGTTTGTAAGATGTTTTGCAGTGTCTCTTGGTTTATTTTAATCAATTTTAAGGGTGTCTTAATCTTGATTTAACTCTTAGAACCAGGGATGTGACTACCCCTACCACATATCCTCCAAATCCAAAGAGGGAATGTTGTTGTGCTCAAAACAGTGGAAACTAGTCCACCTGTAGCTCACAAATCAAACCCCGATGCCCCTGACACTCAACAAGAGGGACATAAAATGCCTAGAGGCCCCTTGCAGTCTTCTACCCCTTCTAGCCTCCGAGGTCACGGTCTTTAGTCAATGAAAGACAATATATGGTGGATACCTATTACTAAGAGCTTATCCAACCCCCCTTCGTTTCTCGGAATAATCCGAAGAGTGATGACCAAGTAGAGGAGGAGGGGCTAAACAGCTATTGGTTTATTTTAGGGGTTTATTTTAAATCTTGTTAATGTTGATGACGTGCAAAGTTTATTTTAAAACAATCAACAGGGTCAACCAAGCGGTATCTCTTATGGAAGTGTTGGTACTTGAATCTTGGACCTTGAAAGTAAATGTGTATAGACTGTGTTGTTCAGCGATTGCACACCAGTAGCAGAAATCTAATGAAAGCTGTCTCCTCACTTAGAAAAGTGGGAGAGGTGTGACCTTGGGGGCAAGCATAGAGCTAGGTACTGTCACCTACTCCTAGCTCCTTCGTTTAGGCTAACTCCTAACAAAGCCAAAGGGGGTAGTCCCTACAAAAGAGTTTTCTATGGCTCTTAAGTTGTTAAAGTGTTTTTTGAAGGTTGCGGATGCGGATGGGTGTTTTTTAGGAGTTATTATAATTTGAAGGTGTTTTACTTATTATGAATGTGACATAAGATCAAAAAGCAATACACTTTGCAACAAGAGATTAAAAAATAAATTTAAATTCTAGATATCAATTAAGCATTCAACGATAACAATTATATTAAGCCATAGACAATTGATCAAATAATATAATTATGCAAAACAAAACAAGGACCAGTGCCTTACGGAGTCAATGAAGCTGAAATGCATCAGAGAATTAAACACACGTCTAGAAATTAAACCGGTGAATGTTAAATTGTGCGAGTGCTCTTGGTAAGTTTTAAGGATTTTAATGGTGATCTTGCTTAAAGTGTCTAGGAAACCTAACCGGAAATACTTTCAGTGGCTCCGTTCGAAGACATGACGGACTTGTCTGGAATCACAAGCTAGGTGTTCAATAACTTAACCAGCGAGTGTCCAGATTGGGTTGCCCAGTGCCCACACTTGGAATTTGCTGACTACCTGAGTATTTATCGAGACAACACCGGTGCGTTGTGTTATCCACTAATTTTGCACTTAGTTGGATTACCTGAGGAGCCGCCGGTTGACAGACTTGTTCAAAGTCTGATTCCAGTGTATCAATTGATCCGTCTGCTTATCTAGCCAATATTGGCTAGTCACTTTTTTATTTGAATAATTTTGACCATGGCCCCGCGGGGTTTGTAATAAAATGTGCTAGAAGGATATTTTTGAGTGGTTTGGTCTCCTAAGACGTAGAATCTCAAATAGGGTATTCCAGGGAGTTTTTTGCCCCTGACAATTATGTTTTTCCTTCAGCCGAGTATAATTGACGAAGTTTTCTCCCACTTCCTCCAAAGCTGGAATGCTCGATGTTGAATTCTGGGCCTTGTGGGGTTATTAGAGCCCAACTGAGTGTTATAAGCCTACTAGACATTATTTAGATAGATCATGGTCATGTCCTAAGTCATCTGGATACATAAAAAAATTTCGAAAAAATATTTTTCGAACAGTGAAAAATTATTTTTAAATTTTTAATTACTTTTCTTAAGTTTTTTGGGTTAATTTGTCCATTAATTAAGTGGAAAAACCCGTTCGTGGTAAATAAGTCATTCGGACTCAGAATTCAGTGATTGAAGGCTCTAACCTTAAGCCAAAAATTATTCTTGATTAGCCAGCCAGTCAGAACCAACTTTCAGATCAGCAATCGGACACATAATGCATTTTTACTCAAAAAAGTCAGTGTTGAGTAAAAAAATGATTTTTATTAAAAAAATGATTATTTTGGAGAAAACTAAAACTTTCCAAATTAATCCAAATTCAGTAAAATAAAAGGCTAAATGACATCTCATGGAACACTTATGATGATTGGAGTTATCATAACTCAGCTTCAGTCATCATTAAGAGAGCAATTAATTTATTATCAGTTATCAGACATGTCATCTCCAGCTAAAGATGAGATGGAGAGCTCTCATTGGTCCGGTGATTTGATCGAGGTGAAGAGTGAAGCTTACACCATCAGTAGGCTTCCCAGACCTAACAAAGTAGGTTTCCAGACCTAGCAGGCAGCTTTCCCATGCAGCAGGGTTGGTTTTTGGTTTTAGGGTTTTAGCACTCTCTCATTTGTTAAATAGAGGCTCTTTCAGCTCTATTGAGGGTGGATGATTGATGTAAAGAACCTCTTGTAAAATATTGTAATGCTTGTTGCTCTCATGCAACCTATTTTGTAATAAAGAAAGGCTTTGGAGGCTCATGCTGTGTGGATCCTGGGTGCATACGTTCCTGCTAATGAGGTGAAAGTGTTCTAGTTTCTTTACTTTTGATAATGTGTGGGTATTAATACATGCTCTAGAGGACTTCTATAAGCATGTAGGAATAGGTATTTGTAGCTTCAAGTTACCTATTTATTTCATTTACTTTCAAAAGCCTCAAAGAGCATTGTTTTATTCAGCTGTATTTCATGCTTTTGAGATTTGATTAGTAAATAATACATGTTTTAACCTCCATGTTGCCAAGTGTATAAGATTGTTTTGCAGATCACTTCATTGTAGCAAGTAAGAGGCTGAGCTAAGTTGCATCTACTCTTCTTGGAGCAAAGCATATGTACCTAGCAGCTGCATGCTATTGGGATCCAAAGTGATTTCAGGGATTCAAGATCCAAGTGGTTCATCTTCTCCATTCACCCTAAAGTCAAATTTTCCTCATTATTTTACTTTATGTTGCAAGTAGTATATTGATCTATAAAGTAAATCTTTTGCATTTACTTGCTTCCATTTCTAGATCTAGGAAGTGTTCTTTCTCTTAGATCTAGTTGGTATTTGAAGCAGCACAAGGTTCATATATTTTGCTCAAATGCTAGGTGTATTTTTGTAGTATTATCTATTGTTTAACCCATCATTTTGCAAGTAAATAGCTTGCTGGTTTTTTCTCTCTCCATGACAGGTTAAGTGGGAAAAATTGGCAAAAAACTTAAAGAATTAAGTTGCAAAAAAACTCCCATTGTTCCTCTTCTTAATCGCTTTTCTTTCAGTTGCTTTGTTTTGTTTCTTTTACCTCTTCTTCATCGCTGCCCTGTTAGTACCTTTTTATCAACCCTCTTTCTCTTTTTGGACAGCCCTAGTGTGCCCTAGCTTTCTTCCCTTGTTTGCCTCTTTTTGCCCTAGTTTTTGGGCTTCCTTTAACCTTGTTTTTGGCCATTTCTTTTACTTTTTGTTCGCTGTCCTGTTTTGCACTTTTTATGACAGCCACTTATTTCATGGTTAGCTGTCCCGTTTTGCACTTTTTATGACAGCCACTTATTTCATTGTTTGCTGTCCCATTTTGCACTTTTTATGACAGCCACTTATTTCATTGTTCGCTGTTCCGTTTTCTTCAATTTTGTTCATCCCTTAGCTTATTAGTTGGCTTCCCTATTCTCCCCTTTCTTTCATTTTGATCCTTGCTTAGTTTGTTTGCCTTCCTTCTCTCATCTTCTATTGTTTCAGCCCCCTTTCCTTTTGTTCTTTTTACTCTTTTCAAACTTCTTCCCTTTACCCTTTTCGAAGTTTAATAAAAGATCTCAAAAGTAAAAATACAAGGCACTCTCCTTTTTACAGGTTATAATTTTTGTAGAGTTACTTTGCCTTTATCTAAAAAGTCCTTTCAAGAATCAGGTTCCTTAAGGCACATTGTATAAAGTTTAATAAAAGATCTCTGTTTGAGTGGGGTTTTTAAGTCCCCACTCTCTTCCTCCCCCATTTGGGGAGGCTTGTGTTGTGTGTATGTTTTGAGCAGTGTTAGTTTTCATCATTCATTACATCTCATGCTTAGATCACTAATTGTTAATTCATCACTTTTAAGTTGATTATTCAGTTTAAATTGTTTATCTTTCTAAGATTAATCAGCTACTTAAATCTCTTGAATCTCACCATAAGGTGGATCAAAAGTGCTCTCTATCGGAGAGATTAAGCAACTAATATCATCTTGTGCTTGTTTAATCAATTAATAATCCATAAGTAAGACTCTTGAACTTACAAGAACACAAGTCAAGAGCACTCTCTATCGGAGAGCATTTTAGATTTGCATAATCCTTGCATTAGCTTCATATAGATTAGCTAAGTCTCTTGAACCACGGTCATAAGACGAGGTCAAGAGCGCTCTCTATCGGAGAGTTTTAATTAATTAACTTAATAAAATTTGCAACTCACACCCCTTTTAATTAATTAACCCCCTTTCCTCTTTGCCAGAGTATGCTCTGACCGATCCTAGATCGAAATACCCAAAAATGGCATTGGATCTCTAAACCCCACAAGAGGAACTTAACTAAAACTTTTCCCCATAACCAACGCACCAACGTTGTTCGATAAATACAGAGGCATGTGGGCAAATTCCAAGTGTGGGCGCCGGGCTACCTAATCTGGGCACTGGTAGTTAAGTTATTGAACACTTACCTTTGACCCCAGACAGGTCCGTCATGTCTTCGAATGGAGCCACTGAAGGTATTACCAGTTAGGACATCCAGCTACCATAAGTGAAGATCACAAGTAAAAACTCTTAAAACTTACCAAGAGCACTTGCAAAACCTCACATTCGCTGGCATCTTTTGGGATTCACATCATATTTACATTCGAAGCATCTCTGATAAGTTGACTCCATAGGCACTAGTCCTATCTTTTACGCATTGTTGATAATCTGGGCCATTTGTCCATCGAATGTTTGATTATAGATCATATCTGTGAATGCTTTATCTATTTCGTGAAGTTCTCAAATATTTGTCTATCTTTCAATTCCAGTGATAGCAACGTGGATTGCTTTGTCTTGTGCTCAATTCATCACATTAATCGTGGTAAAAGTTTTAATTATGTTGTTATTGCGGTCTTAGCAAGTTCGTTCACCATTCTGAGTACGAGCCCAACTCAAAAGTCGGCAGAGCATACTAGGTGAAGGATATCAACGAGATAAATTAATTAGAGGGAATGTGAGTTGAAATATTTTATTAAGTAAATTAATTAAACTCTCCGACAGAGAGCGCTCTTGACCTTGTCTTATGACAAAGGTTCAAGAGTCTTATCTAATCTAAATGCCTAATGCAAGGATGTGCAAACTAATGATGCTCTCCGATATAGAGTGCTCTTGACTTGTGTTACTGCAAGTTTAAGAGTCTTACTTATTGATTAACTTATTAAACAATGAAAAGATAACTCTCCGATAGAGAGCACTCTTGATCTACAAAGTGAGATTCAAGAGTTTTCTACTTTAAACAGTTGAATTACTTATGAAAGATACAAAAACTTAAAATATGAAGTAATCAACTTAGTTAATGAAACAAAATGGGCTAATCTAACAATTAGTATCTACTTTACAAAAAATGAAACTACTCTAAGTACTTGAAATAAATCTAAGCTAAGAACCAAGACACTCTTCCCCAAATGGGGAAGAAAAACCAAATATGGGAGGCCTTATCCCACTTAGCCTTGTTTTATTAATGAAGTACAAATGCCTTGGGAATTTAACTCTTGTAAGGACTTTTGAGAACTACTTAAGTAAAAATGTAACACTCTTATGAGTTTGTACAAAGAAGAATGACTTCTTTTTGGTTTTGGATCTTTGTCTTTGGATCTAGTTCTGCTTGCTCTTTCTTGCTTGGTTTTGCTTTTAGTTCACCTATGGATAAGAGCTCTAAACAAGGACTAGTAAGAGTGTTAGGAAACCAAATTTAACTTGTGATTCGAAAAGATTAAGTGGATGAGAAGACAAATGCCTTATGAGATAAAACAAAAGATCAAAACAAAGGAATGAGACCCAAAATCAAAACTTGGAAAGGACTAGGCAAGCTCACCGATTTTAATGTAAAATGCACGATTTTTTAGGAAACGACTTGAGACTTTTTGTGAATTTAAAATTAAAGATTTTTTAACATTTTAGGCTAATTTCCAGAATCTGAAAAATAACAGAAAATTGCAGAAAATCAGTGAAAAACAGCAAGTACAAAATTGCACGTTTTTCGAGAAAGTAAAAAAAAAAATTTGAAAAAAAATTTCGAAAATTTTTCTGATTTTATGAATCTCCAGAATTAAGAAAAAAAAGAAAAAAAACACAGAAAAAACCAGCAAGCCTAAAAGTGGGAAATTTGCACGTTTTTCGGAAAAAAGTGCACGTTTTCCAAGGCAAAAAGAAGATGGATTTACAAAAATGGAAATGAAACTAGATATTTAAAAGTGGGCCTTTAGAAAGATGGATCTAGCTTTGAAAAAGTAGATCTAAGGCTAGAAAGCCTAGATCTAACTTAGTAGAAGCCAAGCAAGCTTGAAATAAATATTTAAATGACTTGATAACTTCTATAAAAGTGGAAAAGAGGTAGGATAGAACCTTGAAAATAGAGATCCACTTGTCGTAACCAGTGTAACCAAGAGAATTTTTTTAAGTTTGTTGGAGAAGGCAAGAAAGATCCGGAACCGCTTGCAACCCTGCAAACAAAATATATTAATAATTGAACACTTGTATGGTGAAGGTATTAGATGCCGAAAGCTCCTATTAGATGCAATCCCTGAAGACACAAACATTCAATGCAGATTTGATTGGAAGCCTAAGTACTAGATTGTTAATCTTCAATAAACATAATAATCAAATTGCAATACAAGGGTAGGGTGAAAGAGATACTACTTCACGTAGGATGAAAACACAATGCCAAAAGCCCATCAAATGACCTCCAAAGTCTCAATATTTTATTAACAAAGAAGCTTACAAAATCCAACAAAGTTTCTATACCAAACTCTCTATCCGAATGGAGCTGAAGGAGCCTCTATTTATACAATGAGATCAAGCTAAAACCCTAAAACCATACTAATAGTAACACCGGAGTAATTGAATGAGCTCGGCATGATGATTTGGAGTTGAATTGAGTTGCAACTGAGTTGTAACTGAGTGCTGGAGTAATGAGGGGGGGTGAGGTGGCTCATCCTCCCTTGTAATGATCACTCAACCAATAGATAATCCACACTTCAACCGAAAACGGATTTGACCAAAGAGGACAAATTTTTTACTGATAATTCAACTGCTACACTCTGATACTTGATCTGAAACTGACCGATATTGATTGGAATCATCATAAATGCTTCGTTCCATGTCATTTAGCCTTTTATTTCGTTGAATTTGGATTAATTTGGAGAGTTTTAATTTTTTCCAAAATAATCATTTTTTTCCCCAAAAATGACTTTTTTGAGAAAATGAGCGTTATGTGTCCAATTGATGATCTGAAAGTTGGATCTAACTGGTTGGCCGATCAAGAATGATTTTTGGCTTAAGGTTAGAGCCTTCAATCACTAAAAACGGGTTCCGGTTGACTAACTTATTACAAACGGGATTTTTCCATTTAAATTATGGAAAAATTAATAAAAAAACCTAGGAAAATAATTAAAAAATTAAAAAATAATTTTTTAACCCGTCCGGTAAAAAAATTTCGGAAAATTTTTAAAGGTCCTATTGACTTAGGACAAGACCATGCTCTATTCTAACAATGTCTAGTAGGTTTATAAACACTTAGTTGGGCTCTAATAACCCCCCAAGGCCCAGAATTCAAAATCGAGCATTCTAGCTTTGGAGGAAGCGGGAGAAAACCTCGTCAATTATACTCGGCTATAGGCAAAGCATAATTGTCAAGGTCAAAAAACTCCCTGGAATACCTAAGTTGAAATTCTGTCTTAGAAGACCAAACCACTCAAAATACCCTACTAGCACATTTTATTACAAACCCCACGGGGCCATGGTCAAAATTATTCAAATGAAAAACTGGCTAGCCAATATTTGCTAGACATGAATACAGATCAACTGATACACTGGAATCAAACATTGAACATGTTTGTCAATCGGCGGCTCCTCAGCTAATCCAATTAAGTGCAAAATTAGTGAATAACAGACTGTAAAGCAAAAGATTGTAGTAGAAATAGAAGTTATCTAATTAAGTCCTAAACCCCCTAAGCCTCCCGCTTTTCATGCCCGACTTGAGTTCCCTAAAGGGAGATAACAGGAAGGGACAGAGGATACATGGTGGATCTAAGGTTGTATATTACTCTCTTTGCAGTAAAAACAAAAGTAGGAAATAAATCCAAGCTAAATGCTTGAAATGAAATGAAATACTTGAAACTAAACTAAAGCAACTATGTTAACCACACAACAATCTCTTCGAAAGAGAAGGTGGGTAAAAATGGAAAATCTAGATCTACTTGCAAGAAAAACAAACTAACAACTAGTGAGCTACTTTACCTCTAATTTAATCTATGTATAATAGATTTACAAAGCTTTTGAAATGATTTGAGAATGCCCCAAGAGAACTTCTCTTTGGGGTTTGCAAAATACCAGAAAAAAAAAAGAGTGGAGAGAAATGGGGGTTTGGACACCCCCCCCCCCCCTTTGAACCGAATGGTCCTTGAGGCTTTTATGGACCAAAATGGGCAGCACTTCCTTTCCTCCTATGTAAAACCTGCAATAAAACTACGAGGTATGTTCGCTGGAAATCCTAGTAAACACTAAAGAAACTTATTAGAAAAGTTAGTCCAGAAATCCCAAAAAAATAGGGCAAAAATCTGATTGTAAAAGTACTTGAAATGAGAAGTTTAGAGGACTGGAAAATAAGTTTCCAGCCACCTAAATGATGTTAAAACGGTACATCTGAAGCTTTTAACTAATATACTAAGGGTTAGGGCCTTAAAACAAAGGTTTTTATCAGTATACAATGATAAAAACTGAGTTTTAAAACCCTTGTAAACACATGAGCGAAAATGGAAAACAACAAAATAACCCTTGGAGGAAGATGCTCCTTTGTTTTAGATCCCTGCAAATAAACTTATGAGAGCTGCAAAATGTAAGCAAAGAGGTGAATACCCAATAAATCTACCAAAATACTTTGATAAATCTTATTAAAAACTCATAAATGGAAGCAAATATACTTCTATTTACAAATCTATCCACAAAATACTTTGTGGAGAGCTATCTAAGCTAATAGAAATGCAAATCAAATAAATACGCATGCAAGTTACCTCACCAACAGATGCATGAAATGTAGAAGAGAGCCACCAAGAATTCCTCCAAAGATTACTTGTATTAAGCCCAACTAGGGCAAGATTTGATACACAAAGATCCTCTAGGGCTTGAGCAAAGCTTGAGCAAAATGAGAGAGTATGAAAAGAAGAGAAGAGATGAATGATTCCAGCAGCAGAACAATAGCTTGAGAGTCAATGTGTGGAGTGAGAGAGAGGATCCCTCCTTTTATAGTTGAAGAGGCCCCAAACCCACTCCTAAATCAAGGGTCCAAAACATAGATCTAAACTCTAGCTCTCCTCCACCCTTATATCTAGGTTTGTTGACTTTGCAAGCCATCCACCAATCTAAGCAAGGGCGCCTCTTCAAATCAATGGTAAAAAAGATTGACCCATGTCGCAGTGAAGCTTAACCCTTAGATCTAGGGTTTCCATGACTCAAGTGGGGGCCTCCTTTGACTCAAATTTTGATTTTGATTATTTTGATTTTTTATTTTTTAATCTTTTATTTTTTATCTTTTATTTTAATCTTTTATTTTAATCCTTTATTTTTCTTTTATTTTAATCTTTTATTTTTAATCGTTTATTTTTAATCTTTTATTTTTGGAAAAACAAGAGGGGCGCCCCACGTAAGAGTATTCAAAAATTTATTTTGACCATGGGGGGGGTTTATTTAAAAGTAAAAATCGACTATGCTTAGCCACCCCCCAAACTTAATTACCATGACCTTATTTGATTTTTTCCTTAAAAATCAAATAATTTAATTTTTCACCCTAGGAAATTAAATTAATTTCTTAGGAAAAAATACCTTGTCTTAACCAACATTTGTCTAACTTTTTAACCCCATTGTCAAAATGACATGGGACTTGAACCAATGGCTTAGGGGGTGTCATAGCATTTTCATTTGCATTCATAGCCTCTATTACAAAAAGCCAAGGTTCAAGAGATTACATTATTACATCAAAACTTAATTAATTAACCATTAAATGGTAAAGTTAATTAAAATTAAAACTTAACGAAATTCCGTAAGACTACAAGATATGGCTAGCATGGTCATGGACAACAACTTGAAACCTTAGCTACCTCATGGGATTGATTATCAGAACGCCAATTCACCACTTTGGACGATTGGTGAGTGAAAAACCCAACCAATTAAAATTGTTAAATAACAAAATTAACTGGAAGGGGAAAACAACACTCGGTGAAGAGGACTTCCCTGATAATAAAGTCCATGGTGACATCCTTAGAGGAATGACCCATGCTGACATATAAAGTTACATTAATTATCCCATGCACAGGAGCGGACATTTCGTGTACAAAAGGGGTAGAATTGCCCTGCTGAGTGAAAAATCCCTAGGATTTTTCCATGATGCAAATTGTACAATATGTACATCTGCAATGTACATGACATTGCCACCTAGTCGATATAGGTGGGAAACATGCCGCAATACTGTGGATGACCTCTTTTCTTTCTGGGGATCATTTATTTCCCGCTCATCATTTCACCACCCATTGTCACTTCACATTCTAAAAGTATTTCGAGTTCAATGGTGAGGTCGGCGAAGAACATCTTTGAGGTTTTGGTTCTGTTATCACAATTCTTGTAATTGCCCCGTAAAGTGATCCTATCCAGGATGGAAGAGGGGAAACGAAACTAAAGTTGTGACCTACGACAACCAAGACCTCTGAATAAGTTCAGTTGTCACACCAGTTAAGGATATTGGTACTTTAGACAAAGCTAAGAGCTTAAGCCTAGGGGTGTCCCTATGACCAAGATGACCCTATAAACTAAGAATTTTAGTGAATAATCCTAAGGATCTTGATTGAATTTCTTAGTCTTATGATTAATTAAAGATTTGACAAATTACTAAGAGAAATTATGTCCCTATGTGAAAAGCCCCAATTTTCCCTAGGGTTTTATGCATGAAAATCAGATCTAGGAACAATTGGGTGAAATGAAGTAAAATTAGGCACTAAGTTTAATTTCTGGATTTAAATTGATACAAGCAACACCCAGTTCACGAAATGAAAGATACCCACTTTTCCAAGGAGGGCGTCCATTCTCTAGAGGAAAGACCAATGTTTTGGATGAGAAAATGGAGTTCGATAGTCATGAAAATTTAGACCTAAGGGTTTTTAATTATTTCCAAGGTGGCTTTAAAGTTTCGTTTACAGCCGCAAACCAGAACCTATGAATCTACAGAATGAGGGTTTTAAATTAGGGTTTTAATTATTTTATTTATGCCTGAGAAAGGATTTACTGAAAAATAAAAGATGGAAGAAATTTAATTTACCAGGAAATGAGAGATGCCATGAGATGTTTCCCTTTGTCAATGTCAACTTGAAAGCTTATTTTTATCTCCGGTTGAAGATTCGGTTTTCCCAGTGCGACCCTCCTGTAAAAAACAAACAAACACAATAAATGAAACTAATATTATGCTTGATTGGAATCTAACGAGAGAAGAGTGTTCGCAAAAGAGATCAAGAAAGAAATATGAATCGAATGCAAAGCAAGATCAATAAGAAACCCCCCTTGAAAACGTCTTGGATAGAAAGAGAGAAAGACGCCCCTCTAAATTGCCCTCTACCAAGTGTGCCCTCCTGCAAAGTTAAATCACACCACAAAATATGCCGAGAAAATAAAAGATAAACATACAGTGCCCAAAGAGACGCAGAAACACAAGAGTCATGAACTTCTCTGAGATTTCACAAGTAAGCCAAAAGATCTATTATTATTTCCAACAAAGAGCCAATGAGTGGTCTCCTCTTTTAAATAGTTTTGAGAGACAACAAATCCTAAACCATCGTTGTAATCGATGGTTGAGATTAAAAGATACAATGATGATAATCAACGATGGAGATTATAATCTCTCACTCACATGGATCAACTAGACAAATACAATTGAAGCGGACGAATTACCTCATAAAGCCCATTTTTACAACATGATAAATCATTATTTTTGCAAGTTTGATACTTAGGGGACATGGGGGATCATTAGGGGTCCCCCCTTACATATTTTAAAAGATATTACTTGATTCACACACTTTTATTTTTGCCATTTTAATCAATTTAGCCCCAACGGGGAAATAAAGATTACGATGATCACACATAATAAAAGTGCCATGAAAAGTTCCCAAAATCATCTCGAGAGCCATGATAAATCATCAAAAATCATTCCCATGCCATTTCCTTGACTATCTTAGCCAAATCGATTTCTTGAAGTGATTCCATAGTCCATTTTATGTTGGTACAACCTCTGAAAATAATAAAAATACTCATAACTCTCTGCTAGCTGAAAACTGGGACAAACTAACTACATAGATGAATTCGGAGACATGGTATAATGGTACTAGTGACTACTCATACCCCCTGAATCACTAAAACGCCCTAGGAGCGCCACTCTTGTATGCAATCCCGTCAAAAATATGTGATTTGACCAATAATAGAGTGATAATAATCACTTATCATGAAAACTGATGGTTTTCACAGGTTTATTGATTACTAAGCTAGTTTCTTTCATGTTTTCCGGATTAACATTATGTTGTGTTTGAATAGTTTTGATCATTTTCTTCATGGTTTCCTTTATTTTCTTTGTTTTAGGCAGCACTAAGCTTTGATCCACTACCGGTCCTTTACTCCTAGTTGTAACGTTAACTGATGATACCTGGACTTCCTCACTCTGCTCATTCTCATTCAATCCCAATGTGGGTGCCCAATCCCATAGCACCATTGTGGTTTCTTCATTTGTTTCTTCTGGTTCATTTGTTTCTTCTTCCTCTTCTTCTAGATCTGCCAGTTGGGCATCTAATAATTGATTCATTACCAAAGTCATCCAATTTATCTATTGTGGAAAACTTTTTCAGAATGGCGTTCCTTATGAAATGTACAGAAATGGTCCATACCAACTTCATTAAAATTCAAAACAACAGAATTAAGTAGAGGTGGTTGGGGTTGTACACTTTCTTCTCTTTTCTTGTAATAGGGCTTGAATGGCTTCCTTGATGAACTAGCTCCCATCTCCTTTTCCAATTCTACTATTTTGTTTGATAATTTTTGCACCATTTTGACCATATTTTCTAACTCATTCGAATATTCTTTTTTAGGCCTTGTTAACAACAAAGGTTTTTTACTAGATGTTGTTTTCACTTCTGGTTCTGAAGTATGTCTTGCGATACTATCAAGATCAGCTTCCACCCTCTTGGATTCTTCATAATTTTCTACCAGTGTGGGCTTAACTGCCATTTTTACAAACATTGCTATAGCTGGGTATAGTGTTGTAGTATAATATTCTACCAAAGACTCCTCAGCTGGTTTTGTCGCAACACTAAAACTGTTTAAAAGATTGGTGAGTCTTTGATTGAAATCTTGAAATTTCTCTTTTTCTCCATCTTCATGGACAATAATTCTTTCATGAGCATGGCTACGGTTTTTTGATTTCCAAATTTAATTCTAAACATTCTTTCAAAAGTATCCCAACTTGCTATTGAGTTAGCCTGTAGGCTGAAATACCATGAGGACGCTCTGGGCTCGAAAGTATACGGGAACAGTCTGTAGACAACGTCTTTGTGTTCAACGTTGAGAAGACTTAATACGAGATATAAACTTTTTAGATGATCTTCAGCGGAGACACCCTTTCCAGGATCAAACTTTGGTATTAGTCGCTCTAGGTACTTAGGTAAATCGTGTAAAGGTGCAGCCAGGTTGAGTGGCATCCTAGCTCTCCATGCGGGTTGGTTAACAACTACCGTAACTCGAGGTGGAGATTGTGGGAAAACTTGAGCTGTAGGAGATTCCGGTCCCAATTGATCAAGAGGTTGAGTGATTTCTTGGATAGATAAATCCACCAATTCTTCCAAATTTTCCACAAGCAATGAATCTTTAGTGTATGAGACTGCTTTCTTGGGAGCTTTCCTCCTGGGTAACACAGGAATTACTTTCAACCCTCCGAGTTTCTTGACGTAAGATCTTGTACACCTCCAAAAATGATCAACTTCTTCAAATGGGACAGGGTATAAAGATTCTGAATCCTCTTCTTCAGAAATTACCGTTTCAGATGTATTTCCAACAGAAAATTTTCTCACAAACGGATTTCCTCTGCTAGCCATGCATTGGCGGTCCTCCTTCTAGTGCCAAATCTGTTAATGCCTGGAAAATCTCCAAGTATCGACAGTAGGGATTCTCCCCGGTAATCAATCTCAATTAGATCGTCCAACGTTTGGTATGGGAAATCCGTCCGGTTAACGGTCTGGCTTCCGTATATTTAATGTGTTTTAAAGTTTTATCGGTTATGGCCCAATTCACTGTATATGTTGTTTTCTTTTATTAAATGATGAGATGCAAATGCCTAAACTAAATGCATGTAATTGATAAGCAGAAGCCTCACACGTGATGCGCAGGTTCATACCTCTCGTCTTACCACTCCTGTCTATTCTATTCTTGTAGGGAGCAGATTTAAAAGTTAGAGCAATGTACTATAATTATTCATATCAATCTCACAGATAGATGTTTCATTTTCATATGCATATTCACAGCAAAAATATTATCAAAGAAATCTCTGATGTAATAAAACATTCATTACTCAATTCATGCACAGATATGTAGACAGAAAGCAAAATCATTCCTAATCAAAGAAGTAATTCGAAGAAGTTAGAACGATCTTGCAGTTATATGGAAACAAGAAGAAGTAATTCCACATTGTCAAATTCCACACATCCCATGAAAATTCCTGTGCAGTCCTTTCCCAACAAAATAGGTCCTTCTTTATTAGCAGAAAATGTTAAATTTTTCATATGCTTAGCTAAGACATCAGTATTTCATTACATTTTCATAACAAAAGCATATAAACAGGATCACTAAAAGATAGACAAGTACAACCATACAAAATGAACACAAAGATTTATCCTGGGAAAACCCTAAAGGGAAAAACCCAGCAAAAGCTTCCTCAATATAGATACCCCAAAAAGATAAAAGATAAAACCAGCAAGGAGATCAAAGCCTGATCCTCCTCCTTCTCCAGCTACTTCTCTTCTCCACTAATTCGCTACACAAGTGAGAATGTGTGTTCCAAATGAGGAGCACCACACCTCTATTTATATTGATCCGTTCACTTTAATTAACTCATCCGACATGTAGGCTCGAGTTAATCATGTAGGATCGAGTTACACATGTAGGCTCAAGTAACCACACTGGGGTGCTAATGACCCACCTTTACAATTAGAGGGGACTACCTTATGACTCTTATTAGTTCTTCCGATTAGAAGCATCGAGGTACAAAGATAATACAAGTGGTTCTCCTGGTAGGACCATCGGGGACCACAAGAGATACATATAGAATATTCTTCGAAGTTACAATATTTCAACACTCCCCCTTAACGAGAAGGGTATTCTACAACAACAACAATAGTAGGAGAGGACATCATCAACATCATCAGGGTAACACATCTATAAATCATTGGAAGCTTTTCAACATCATATAGTCTTCGTCTTCAATTTTCAACGACAGCAACTCTTTGATCAGCATCAGCGTCTTTTGACCTTTTGATCAGCAACATCTTCAACACTTTGACCTTTTGATCAGCAACACCTTCAGCAACATCTTCAGTACTTTGACCTTTCGAACAGCAACATTTTTAGCACTTAGACCTTTCAATCAGCAGCAACATCTTCAGCACTTTGACCTTTCGATCAGCAACATCTTCAGCGTTTTGACCTTTCGATCAGCAACAATATCTTCAGCATTTTGATCAGCAACATCTTCAGCACTTTGATCTTTCGATCAGCAACAACATCTTAAACATTTTGATCAGCAACATCTTTAGCACTTTGATCTTTCGATCAGTACATCGTAATCATCATCATACTCTGATCTTTCGATTAGTACATCATCATCATCATACACTGATCTTTCGATCAGTACGTCATCATCATCATAAAAACATCATCATCATGAAAACATCATCATCATGAAAACATCATTATCATCAACATGATCCTTCCTTTCGGAATTAGGGGATTTAGGTCTTTACGGAGTTACCAATGATCCTTCCTTTCGGAATTACGGGATTTAGGTCTTTACGGAGTTACTAACGATCCTTCCTTTTGGAATTACGGGATTTAGGTCTTTACGGAGTTACTAACGATCCTTCCTTTCGGAATTACGGGATCAACACATTTGTGGAACTCAGACAATCCTTCCTATTGGAATTACGGGATCAACACATCTGTGGAACTCAGACAATCCTTTCTATTAGAATTACGGGATCAATTCAATGATCATTCCTTTCGGAATTACGGGATTTAGATCTTTACGGAGTTACTAACGATCTTTCCTTTCGGAATTACGAGATCAACACAGATGTGGAACTCAGACAATCCTTCCTATTGAAATTATGGGATCAACACATCTGTGGAACTCAGACAATCCTTCCTATTGGAATTACGGGATCAATTCAATGATCCTTCCTTTTGGAATTACGGGATTTAGGTCTTTACGGAGTTACTAACGATCCTTCCTTTCAGAATTACGGGATCAACACAGATGTGGAACTCAGACAATCCTTCCTCTAGGAATTACGGGATCAACACACGTTCTCGAGTACCGAAGTCACCGGATCCGTTCTGAACCGAAGTTCAAGGATGATACAATCCTACCACATTCACGGGGACTGAGATCTCCGGATACATTTTGACCCGAGGTCCAGGGATGATGCAATCCACCACTTTCACGGGGGCTGAGACCTCCGGATACATTTTGAACCGAGGTTCAGGGATGATGCAATCCACCACTTTCACGGGGGCCGAGACCTCCTGATACATTTTGAACCGAAGTTCAGGGATGATGCAATCCTACCACTTTCACGGGGGCCGAGACCTTCAGATACATTTTGAATCGAGGCTCAGGGATGATGCAATCCACCACTTTCACGGGGGCCGAGACCTCCGGATACATTTTGAACCGAAGTTCAAGGATGATGCAATCCTACCACATTCACGGGGGCCGAGACCTCCAGATACATTTTGAACCGAAGTTCAGGGATGATGCAATCCCACCACATTCACGGGGGCCGAGACCTCCGGATACATTTTGAATCGAAGTTCAGGGATGATGCAATCCCACCACATTCACGAAGACCGAAGTCACCGGATCAATTTTGGACAGATGTCCCAGGATGATACGATCCCTCTTCATTCTTGAGGACCGAGGTCACCGGATCACTTTTGGACAGATGTCCCGGGATGATACAATCCCCCTTCAACATCACTACTCCCCCTTTCGAGGAAGGTTTTTTTGAACAACACCAAGCTTGTCTCGAAAGTGTTCGAACTTTACCCGAGACAGAGGCTTCATCAGTACATCATCATTCAAACCATCATCATCTACATCTTCAGTATGTGAATACTGAACTATCACCATATGTATCTCCAGTATGTGAATACTGAAAGCATCATCATCTATATCTTCAGTATAGAAATACTGAAAGCATCATCATCTCTATATTCAGTATAGAAATACAGAATCATCATCATCTGCATCTACAGTATGTAAATACTGAAACATCATCTATATCTTTAGTATGGGAATACTTAAACATAATCATCTACATCTTATCTAGTATGTAGAAATACCGAATTTTTATGTGTTACAATCGGAACACAGGGTTCTCTGTCATCACAAATCTGGTTATCACATAGAATCATTGTAGTATCCATCTTCAGGTCAAAGAGACCTGATATCAGCTTCCGAAGCCATATGACTTCACAACTTAGCAGAGCAATCTGCTATGTATTTTGCTTCAGCCGTGCTACGAGAAACACTGGACTGTTTCCTGCTAAACCATGAACTCATAGCAGACCCCAAACAAAAGCATCTACCTAATGTGCTTTTCCTGTCTGAGATACTTCCATCCCAATCTGCATCTGTGTAGCCATACAATCTATACTCATGGCTACCATCATAGTATAGACCAAAGTCTATAGTCCCTTTCAGATATCTCATCACATGTTTTGCAGTTACTAGGTGAACCCGTCTTGGTTGAACAAAATATTGACTTAAGGTGTTCACAGCAAAACAAATGTCTGGTCTGGAATTTGTTAAGTACATTAATAACCCAATGATCTATCTGTAATGAGTCACATCCACTAACTCTGATGAGTCATCAGCTAACAGCTTCAGGTTGGAGTCCATGGGTGTGGCCATGACTTTGCATTCCAACATATCAAATCTTTTCAAACTTTGCACTGCATACTTTCCCTGATTGAGAAAGATTCCTTCATATTTTCGGACCTAGGAAATAAAGTATTAAACCAAGGTCTAAATTCTTCAGCGGACTTCTTCTTGCATTCTACAATTTGTTTCTCATTCCCTGTCAGAAATAGGTCATCCACATATAATAACAAGATGACAG
>LPNX010258342.1:127147-195598 GCA_001517045.1 Pseudotsuga menziesii
AGGCAGCGTGAACCTAGGCTCGGCGTTTTGATTGGAGAAATGTTTTGAGTGGTGGCGAATAGTGGAGGGAGGTCGCCTACCTTTTTAGAGGTGGCGCCTCCTCTAGGGTGATCTGTCCAACAAAAAATCAAATCACATCCACAGCGCCAACAAAGACTGTGACTTATCCTTAGTTCACGCCAACTCCATCTCCAGTTCTGGACGCACCCCCTGGTTTGGCATTTTTTTTATAAATTGGTATCTTCCTCTTTGTTGAAGGGATCGGAAGGTTGAACCTCTGCTGATATACATTGTAATATTTTCTGAGTATTGTTAATAAAAGGCTTTGGAGGCAATTTCTGTGTGGGATCCATAGATGTTGGATTGATTTTTTCTTTATGCTAAATCATTGAGGTAATCTGTATCAAATCTTTTCATAATCTGTAATTATTGGGATTACTTGTCTTCGTAAGGAAATTTACATTTTGGTAAGAATAGGAAGTGATTCTTGTTAGGTTACTTCTTATTGTGGAATATATTAGATTACCAAGTTTTATATGATTTCTTGTATGGATCTATAATACTGTTTATCTTGTTATTATTTCACACAGGTGCTTTTAATCCTCTTTGCATGTTGTTGAAGGTATTTTACAAGAAACCCGAGCTGGAGCATTTGATGAGCGAGTGGGCTCTCCCTCTTCTCCAATAACTTTGAAAGAAGAAGCATCATCCCTCGGATCTCACCAAAGGAGGCGTCACCATCCCTTTTCTACTTCTTGCTCCACCCGGTTCTATCACTTCTTGATCCAAAAATATTTAAATTTACTTTGCTTACCGTTACTTTGCTTATATCTACATTTCAAAGATACATTTAAAGTAGATTTAAATTCTCAATTCTAGATCTGATTGCGTAATTACGAGTTGTTCTTTTAAACATTAGATCTAGCCCTCTTCCTGCAAGTTTAAAGTAAAATTTCAAAGTACTTGGCTAAGAAGATTAAAAAGCTTTCTTTCGATTTATCTAGCATTTTAGTGCTTGAAATTTGCTTGCCATTCTTTTCAAGAGGCAAGCAAAGATCCTAAGAAGGCAAGCTTTCTAGCTTGCCTTACTTAGTTGTTTCAATTTGTTTTTGTAATCAGTTTGCTACTTAGATTTTTTTTGTAATTTTTGCACGTTGTCCAAAGACACTTCCAAAGTGTTTTTTGGGCATCTTTCACTGACATATGCTTGCTGGTTTTTAGCAAGCCCATCAAAAAAGAGAAGGAAACTCTGCCCGAAATTAGCTTTTTCGAGCATCCGGAGCTCCCAGGAGGCTTCCCCCTTAGCTGGGCCTATTTCCTTTGCATGTTGTAATCCTTTGGATCCCAGATAACAAGGACCAAAGAGCATTCTCTGCTGAAGCATTGTAACCGAATAATAATAATAATAATAAAAAGTTTGAGTAGGCTCAGTAGAGCCCGGTCCCCATCCCCCTTGGGGGATTTGTGTCGGTGTCATTTTCTGTTTTCTTATATGCTGGTAGCGTAGTTGTCCCTTTTTTATCTTTTTATGCTTTGTTTAAGTTGTGCAAAAGTAACCTGAATACTTACCCACTGCGCTATACCGAAGTACCATAAGGGAAAAGATTTGAGCAGTGTAGTAATTAAAAAACAAAAAACAATTTTGTTATGCACTACTAAGTTAAAATAAACCCCCTCGCTTTCCCGAGTACAGGTTCGTGGATAAGGGCTTGCCCGAGTACTGAATTTGGAAAGATACTGCAGGGTTTTTATCTTTTTTTTCTAAATCAGAAAACTTGTTCTAATTAAAATAAACCAAGACTCCTTCCCCGTATGCTCTACACCGCTGCAGCTTGTCTGATCAGTTGGCTGTATCAGAAAGGGATACGAGTTATTAGATCTAATAGGAAAATCCACACAAGTAATTTTCTTGAGAACTTGGGAGGTTGCGAAGAGTAATCACTACAGAGTCAGGGGGCTACTCTAAGCAGGTCTATCCTCGCCCTGTTGGACACTTGGTATTACTGCTTTAGCACTCAGTTCAAAGGGACTTGACTTGTTGGGCCAAACCCATAATTTACCCATTCCTTAATCAATTCATTTAATAATTTAAAATTTACCAACCAAGACACTGCAATACTTTCACTGAGACTACACTAGCAACCCTCTTTTGCAAGCACACTTTTCACTTTGGCACTGGTCTTTTCTATTCCTTTTTTGCATAAGTTAATCACGCAATGTGTCATTGAATTTTGTGTATCCAATTTGAGCTAAGGTGTTGCTAAGGTTAAGTTTTGTTTGTAGTAATTGGTAATTTCTTAAATTCATTCATTCCATAATAAAACTCCTAGAATTAACTACTTCTCTTGTAGAGTAAAAGCCTTAGATTTTACTTTTCATTAGGGTCCACCCCCCTTGGCTTCGCTAGGAGTTGGCCTAGACGAAGGAGTTGAGTATCAGGTGACAGCACTTGGCTTGAGCTTGCCCCCAAGGTCGCACCCAGTGGCTTGAAGATTTATGCCACGTTACCTGAGGTGCGAATTAGGCGGCAACAGACCCTTTCAACTCCAGCTGAGATATTCTGGCTTCAAAATCATTTCTCTCCCCTTCCATGAATACCAATTGCACATTCAGTGCCTCTTTCTTTGTTTCCAAAGTTTGGTAATCGCCTAGGATCCGTTCCTTTTTAGAGATGATGGCATCATATTTCCTTTTTAAATCTATGCCCTCTCCTCGTAGTTTCACTAGGCTGTCCTTCAATTTAAACATTTTCTCCTTGTTGCGTTCCACCTCTTCCATCAGTTGATCCACATTATCAGCGCTGGCCTGTGCAGCTGCTATATTCACTGAGGCTGTGAATTTGGTATCTTTGTGAGTACCCTCCATGATGGTGTCCTTAATGACTATGACCATGTCAGCCGGTGTTCCCATCTTTAATCGCTTCTTAGGCCTTCGTGTGATGGTCTTTCTAGATTTATAGAAAATGATGGTGTCTAGGAGAGCCACCGTGTGCTGCTTAGATGGAGTAAATGGAGTAAGCTCGAGCTCTACAAAAGGAATGTGACCTCCTGTGATAGTTCCACTGGATGAAACGGGAGGTTCTAGGTCTACTAGGTCATTTTGGGTTGCTTCTCGATCCAAAGCTTCCTTGATCTTGTCCTCCTCTTCTTTTCTTCTTAGTTCTTTTGCCGCATCCTCGACTTCCTTTTGTGCTCTTTCCTCTACTTCTTTCCTTAACCTCTCTTCTTCTTGCCTCTTTAATCTCTCTTCTTGTTGCCGCTTTTGGGCTTCTTCCGCTTGGCTTCTCTCGGCTTCCTCTTTCTGCTTATTTTCAGCCTCATTTCTACAGTAGTTCTTTTGTCTTTGCTTCCACTAGCGCCACTTTTCTTTGAAAAGCGATTGCCTAGCTCCGTCAAATTGTTGGCTTTTCTAAATACCTCTTCATCCCTATTAAAGAAATCTGAGTATTCAAAATGTATTTTGACGGCTGCGAAGCGTTCTGCAACTTTTCCTCTACTATCGTTTCTCTCCAAAATAAAAAGTCTCCAATTCTTTCACGAAATCCTCGACTCCCTTCACATTAGAGAATTTGTATCCACCGATGTAGAAAGGCAATGGGGGAAAAGTTTCCTTTTTCATGTCATGCAGCAAGCTGCCGACCCCATTCAAAAACACCTTCCTTACAGCCTCTTTGTGGACTACGTAGTTCGTGGCGTACTTTGGTAAGAGGGAAGGAGCTCTGGAACATCCATACATTCGGAGGTACGTTCCTTCCTGCGAGAAAAAGTAATATCCATATTCGCCTATGACCTCCATGGCATTATCGGACGGGTAGTTTGGTTCTTTCAAGAAAATTAACGCGTACAGATGCATCGAAAATTCCTCACAAATGAGTTTATAGAAGCCTGCGTATTTATGAGCCCACAGCATTTGATAGGCAACATAAACAAGAGATTTCGTCTGTGTCCAAATGCACCCGAGCTTAGCAAAAGGATGTTTGCACAAAATGCAGTCGATAAGGTAAGTTGACATATAAAATTCAGATCTTCTCTAGGTGATACCTCCCTGTGCAGCTGCTACGCAGAATGACAGGTTGTCTGATATGATGTCTTCCCAGTTAAAAATTGTGCCCTCAAAGGCTATATAATATATTAGAGGAACCCAATTCAATTTATACATGGTTCCATCTACTCGGCCAAAAATTATGTTCAGTATCAAAGCTATGATTTTGAACAGGGTTCGTAGGCTTTGGGACTCATAATCCCCACTTGCTTTTTGGTGCAACTGTTTCCTTGGAATTATCATTCTCTTTGCGCATTCCAAGGGATCAATACCTATCCCTTTAACCTAATCATTGGTCATCATGACCCGTGGAGGGGGTAGCTTGTAGGTCGTTGTTATGTATGCTGGAGTGAATGAAGCAAAATCTTCCTTTTTAATATTAGATATGATCCTTGAGTAGGGATTTTTCTGTGGCAGAATCCACCCGATGACCTCTAAGCAAGGAAATAGCTCTGAGAGAGTAGAGGCCTTAGTGATGCCTGATTTTGTTATGTTTTGGTATAGGAACATTTCCTCAAGACCGGCATCTGGGATATTCTAATCCTTGGTCATCTGATAGAGTTATCCCCATTTGAAATCGGGAGACACTCCTGTGATGGCCTTGGTATCTTCATATTTGGTTTCTGTCCTGGAGATGACTTCCACATCTGATTCTGGTTCACTTGCCTTTGCCTTCCTTTTACTGCTTTTCTTAGGCATTGTGTGAATTTGTTGTTTTAAAATCAGTTTTCAATGAGATGATCTTACTTGGTGAAAATAGCACCTGTGGTACACGGACATGAGTGTAATTAGAAGTGACTTATAAATATCGCAGTTGTTTTGAATAATCAAAGGGATTAATACCAAAAAACATGCATCATTATACCGAGGTATCAGGTATTGAAAAGAAAGAATACTACATGTATAATCAATCTCAATAAGACTATATTGGACCTTAAAAATGCAACCACTTTCCAGTGTCAAATTTGGGAGAAAAAAACATGGTTCCATATCCATTCAAAATGCAACTATGTAGGATGTAGAGAGGTGTTCTATTTGAAGTTGCTTGGCCATTTAATGAATGCGTAGTGTAAATAAAAGAACGTGTAATTACAGAGTTCAAATGAAAACCTATCAGCACATATGCATATGCTGCTATGTGAGTTCTAAACTTCTTGTTATCCTATCTCCTTCTTCGTTCTTAGAGAAACAGTAATTTACCAGAACAATGTTGTAGGTAAGTACTTTATTGTTTGTTCTATTATGCACTTTTGTTTGTAAGTTTATTAATGTTTGTTGATTTTATATAGGTTAATGGGATTTACAAGCTTGATTTCCAACCTTTTATTTATTAACTCCAAAATGTTGAGGCAAAGAGTTTTACTCACAATCTTATTCAAAGGTGAGGGTGTGTAGAAAGATAGGTGAAAACATCATATTGTTGCAATGGCTCATTTTACAGTGGTGGAATAGGTGGATTCCCAAAATATAATCGAGTGATTTCTAGGTAACTTTCCTAGTAGCCTTTTTATTTAGTCGAATTTACAGAGTGTTCGTCGTTCCTCATCTGGGGTCGTCAATGTGGTGCGGAGTTAAAAGCATAGATATGTGTGATAATTGTATTGGCGAAAGCCCTCCTCATGAGAAGAGAGGTTTAGGCACAATTTGAAAACCCCAAAATCAGGGAAACATAGACGGGTTGAGTATTTTTTATTAGGTGGGTATCTTAGCTTGGAATCGGCGCGAAGTAAGGTATGAAAAATTTGCTCATAAAAATCAGTCTGCTAGAATCTTGACAATCCGACTCAGGAAAGAACTTCGCCCTAGGAAATTCAAACGTGTAACCAATTCCCCGGTGAGATAGCCGTGATGAAAAGGAACAAACCATGGGAAAAGCTTCATGCAGGATGGGCCAAATGCTTGTGGGCGTAGTGTTCCTAAAAGACCGCCTCTTGAACACACCTTTCATTCTTAAAATGACTCAGTTTCTACTGGCTAGGGCACGAAGACGGCCGTGAGGCCAAGCTCTATTCAAAAAATCAAACGTAATGGTTTCTAACCGCGCAAACCAAAACAAAACTACCCTAGGGGTCGCAGACAAACATTCTACCATGTATGGTGCTGCGAAACAAAGAGAAAAACGCTATCTCAAGATGAAAAACGACTACGATGCATCTAAACCAAGTTTATACCACATATATAAAAGATTCAATCTTTAGAAAAAACTAAAAAGTACAAAAGGTAATGTACCTACCTGTCAACTGTCGAATGGCCGTGGGTTGGGCGAAAATGTGATGGATCTAGATGTCTCTCGTCGGTTGGTTTCTCTCAAAACGATGTTTCGCAGAATAGAAAACAAACAACTGCACCCGTTTATATAGAAAAATAACAAAATGCGTCATTAATGCGGTTGTTGGGAGATTTAATGGAGAATTAAACGCAATGGGTGGCAAAACGCCGTTCGACGCGATGCACATTTGGTCGCAACAACAAGGTTTGTGATGTCGACAGTATCAGCGCATACTTTTAAGTTAGCCCAATCGCATCGACGATATTGTTTATGTTCTACTGATAATGTCGGCATCCTTATCCCAATTTCTCCGATCCCAAGACATGTGACTGCTTCGGAGAAAACTCACAAGTCTTCTCCGGCTGTTTCGGCATGAGACTCCAAGTTGACCCGAAACTTTGCATCTGATAAGACTCCAAAACACCTTCAACCACATCGGCGGAAACTCATGAGTTTCTTCCAATTGGTTTTGTCGTCATTTCATCTATTGGCCAATTTGCTTTGACTGCGACCATATCGGCTAAAAACGTCTATTTGCTCCAAAAAGATCGGCAACATCGACAACTTTTGCTTATCTGTTCGATCGTTTCAGTGGTGATTCAAGAGTCACTTCTGACAGAGTCGGCGAGCTTCGATGAGTTATGTTGAAATGATGTTTTGCCAAAAACTTCTTTTTCCCAAGCCGACCGTGTTGGAGAGACTAGATGAGTTCCTCCGATACGTCGGAGAGACTGGCTAAGTTCCTTCGATATGTCGGCGGGAAACGCTGAGTTCTTTCGATATGTCGGAGAAAAACGTGAGCTTAACTTAGCCAAAACTTCTTTGTACAACTTTTGGAAAGGAACTAAGTGTGCAGGATGGACTCCCTTGGGCTAAAAACTAGTCTAAGTAAGATTTCAATCAAAAATTATAAGGAGGGGCCAGAAAATATAAAAAATTTTGGGGAAGCAATTGCAGCAGCAACACAAGGTCATCTCAATGGACTAGGAGGTCTCAGTCATGGAAAGGGAATGCTCTGCATTTGCTACTGAATAAGGCTTTGAATGGATCATGCTAATAAAATGATCCATGTTGTATCCCCATATAATAGAACTGGCTCTAAAAATGAGAAAATGGCCATATGTTGCATCATGGTATCCCAGCTATAATGTATGTGTTAACAAGTTCATCCATAAAAAATAGGTTAAATTTAGATATTATTATTTGAGATTCATTGTAAATTAAAAAATTCCTTTTGTTGATTTCTCTATTTATAAAATGTCATTGATGGAACAATCTAAGGTTGACACCTTTAAAGATTTCAATTATGGTGCAATCGAAGCAATCCATTAGTGTCTCAATTTATTAAATGGTCACAACTCACCACTATAGTGACTAGTTTGATGATGTAAAGTGCACTATAGACTATATCCAAGCGGCCAAGCCTGAAAAGGATTTTCGCATTGTTGAGTATTGATCATGATTCTTACTCATATATGTTTATTGGCGTTGATCTCTTACTATTTTGACGAACCTCATGGTGAACCTCACTGAAAAGTTCAAATTCAAATTGAACCTACTATTGCCTTACACACACCTGGGGGGGAAATGCAGCAAAAAACTTCAAGCTGCTTGGTGTGTCCTTGGGGCAAAGTCTCGAGTCAAGTGTTGTCACCTGATCATGATATGACTGAAAACATAAATAAGAATACAAATTAAACCAATGCCAAAATGGAGTCAAATTAAATAAATGTTGTTGAAAATGAGAAATGTTTTGCAGTGTATTTGGTCAGTTTTAACTTATTCAATGATGAGTGAGTTAAGGGGCAAAGGGGATTCCCAATATAACGTGAGGTACTGGGAATATGTTCAAATTCTGAGAAGAGTGGCTCCACACGGGAAAATGTGGTCTAGATGGAGTTGTGGGGGGGTGTTCAACACTACACCAACAAGGATGTAGCCTAGCGGGACCCCATTTTCACTTTCTAGTTGTTCCCGCTTTACCTAAAAAAAAATTCTACTATTCCTCAAATTCGTTATGTCAGATTTTCGTAATGTTTGAAGGGTTGTAACTTTTATTTATGTGAGTTAATAAATTAAATGTGAGGAATTAATTAGTTCACATTCATGCTTTTGATTATCCCAAAGCTCAGGGCAAACCTGCGATGGGCAAGAGCATACACCGGAATGGAAAATTGTTGATTCCAAATTGGTATTGTAAGACGAGAAAGGTAAAAGCGATGAGACTAATTACTATGGCAAGGAATATCTTTTCCCCAAATGAGTAAGCTCTTTGGGTAATTCAGTAGATCAATGTCAGGTTAGTATTACTTTCCAAAACCAAAATAAAATAATGATTTCTCAAAAAAAAAAAGAATAAAAACAACTACACTACTTCCTATGGAAAAGAGTATATTTTCCCCAATCGAATGGATTCTTTTGGGTAATTCGATAAAGCAATGCCGGATTAGTTCTACAATGAAGTAAAAATAAAGTTTTATTGTGCTATAATCAAACTAAAACTAAACCTAATCCAAAGACTTGCAAAAAGTAAATAATCACACAATGGGCAGATACAGGCTTCCACCAAATGGGGGAAGGGGGTTGTGGGAGTCATAATCCCACTTGCGTTTTATTTATGATTACTTACAACGCTTAAAAGAAAAAAGAAGTGCCTTTTGACCCTTGAAGAATGGGTCAAAAAGGCTTCCAAACTTTCTTAGGGAAGAAAAGGAATGAAGGAGGGGGATGGTAGATGGATCGTGGGTGCTCCGGATGACCAAAAGAATGGTTTTTTAGCAGCACCTCCCTCTTTTTTTCCTTTGACCTGCTAAAAACTAGCGAGCTAATTGGGCAAGGTTAGTGGGTTAATGCTTTTAAAATATATAAAAAAATACACTACTTAAGTACTTGTAAAAATTGGAAAAATTTGGGACTTGAAGTACTAAGTAACAACTGCTACATCTAGGCTTATAACTATGATTTAGATGTGCTTTAGATCTAGTAAAAGAACAAGCTAATCTTTATGATAAAACTTTTTTTTAAATGAAATAGCTTGCTTCAACAGATAACCAAGATAAAGTTTAATGTTTGAGAGTGGAAGAAGGGGAAATCTTTACTCAAGCTTGAATCTTTCTAAGACTTGAAGGTACTAATGAGCACACGAATTTGTAGTTTCTTCAAGATTTTAAGAAGAGGGCGATGCAACTTAGCTCTTCCACTTACTCCAAAGTTGCAACTTGAAAAAACTTATTCACACTTGCACATAAAGGATCAAATCTAGTACATTCAACCAATGGAAACAAAAAGAGCATGAATACAACTTATTAAACAACGCTACTCTTGAATCTCAAGAAGTCAAATTGTAAGTGAATAATTTGAAGCATCAAATATGTACCCTATGTGTTTCAGAGAACCCTCTAAGCTAGATTGAATACCAATTTGATATCAAGCATAAACAAACTAAAACAAGTTTACCTCAATAAGCATACAACATTCACCATTCGACAGGAACACCGATGGACCTCCAAACTCTCAATATTATTCAGATGATAACAACAAACAAATGACATGAGCAGAATTTCCTTACTTTCGTCAAGAATGAGGAAGAAGGCCTCGCTTAAATAGCCAAGAGAGACCCAAGGGAGTGCTACCTACACTTACAGAAGGAGTTCAGTTGATTGGAGTCTAACTAAGTTGTAGTGAGTTGGAGTGAAGTAGAACTGGAGAGGTAACTACTCCTCTCTCCACCAAACTCCAGCAACCCACTCTTCAAAGGCCACATCACCTAACCACTCGTTATCTCAAAGAGGCTGGCGTCAATCCTCACGTGTGTATTTGTTAAATTTTCATATGCTAAGCTAGAACATCAGTATTTCATTTCATTTTCATAACAAAAGCATATAAACAAGATCACTGAAAGAAACAGCATCACAAGAACAACACAGATTTATCTTGGGAAAAACCTAAAGGGAATAACCCAGCAAAAGCTTCCTCAATATAGATGCCCCAAAAAGGTAAAAGATAAAACCAGCAAGGAGATCAAATCCTGATCCTCCTCCTTCTCCTGCTACTCTTCTCTTCTCCACTAATGCGCTACACAAGTGAGAGTGTGTCTGTCCAAATGAGGAGCGCCACCCCTCTATTTATATTCATCCGTTCACTTTAATTAACTCATCCGACATGTAGGCTCGAGTTAATCATGTAGGCTCGAGTTACACATGTAGGCTCAAGTAACCACACTGGGGTGCTAATGACCCACCTTTACAATTAGAGGGGACTACCTCATGACTCTTATTAGTTCTTCCGATTAGAAGTATCGGGGTACAAAGTAATACAAGTGGTTCTCCCGAGAGGACCCTCGGGGACCACAAAAAGATACATATAGAATATTCTTCGAAGTTACAATATTTCAACACTCCCCCTTAACGAGAAGGGTATTCTACAACAACATCAACAACAACAATAACGAGAGAGAGAGAGATAAAGGACATCATCAACATCATCAGGGTAACACATCTATAAATCATTGGAAGCTTTTCAATATTATGTAGTCTTCATCTTCAATCTTCAGTCTTCGGCAACATCAACACTTTGACCGCTTTGATCAGCAACAATCTTTGACCGCTTCGATCAGCAACATCTTTGACTGCTTCAATCAGCAACATCTTTGACCTTTCGATCAGCAGCAACATCTTTAGCATTTTGACCTTTCGATCAGCAACATCATCTTCAGCACTTTGACCTTTCGATCAGCAACATCATCTTTAGCACTTTGACCTTTCAATCAGCATCATCATCATCGTCATACTCTAATCTTTCGAACAGCAACATCATCATCATACTCTGATCTTTCGATCAACAACATCATCATCATACTCTGGTCTTTCGAACAGCAACATCATCATCATCATACTCAGATCTTTCGATCAGTACGTCATCATTATCATCAACAACCTGCAATCCACAACACGAAGACAAAAGTCTTCGAATCACTTTTGGACCTAAGTCCAGGGATGATACAATCCTACCACTTTCATGGAGACCGAAATCTCCGGATACATTTTGAACCGAGGTTCAAGGATGATGCAATCCCACCACATTCACGGGGGCCGAGACCTCCAGATACATTTTGAACCGAGGTTCAGGGATGATGCAATCTGCCACTTTCACGAGGGCCGAGACCTCTGGACACATTTTGAACTGAGGTTCAGGGATGATGCAATCCGCCACTTTCACGAGGGCCGAGACCTTCGGATACATTTTGAACCGAGGTTCAGGGATGATGCAATCTGCCACTTTCACAGGGGTCGAGACCTCCGAATACATTTTGAACCGAAGTTCAGGGATGATGCAATCCCACCACATTCACGGGGGCCGAGACCTCCGGATACATTTTGAACCGAAGTTTAGGGATGATGCAATCCCACCACTTTCACGGGGGCCGAGACCTTCGGATACATTTTGAACCGAGGTTCAGGGATGATGCAATCCCACCACATTCACGCGGGCCGAGACCTCTGGATACATTTTGAACCGAAGTTCAGGGATGATGCAATCCCACCACATTCTCGAGGACCGAAGTCACCGGATCTATTCTGGACAGATGTCCCAGATGATACAATCCCTCTTCATTCTCGAGGACCAAGGTCACCGGATCACTTTAGGGTAGGTGCCCAGGGATGATACAATCCCACTGCAACATCACTACTCCCCCTTTCGAGGAAGGTCCTTCCGAACCACACCAAGCTTGTCTCGAAAGTGTTCGAACTTTACTCGAGACAGAGGCTTCGTCAGCACATCAGCAACTTGTTCATCAGTACTCACATATTGGAGCTTTATGTATCCCTTCTGCATCATATCTCGAATGTAGAAATACCTGATTTCTATGTGCTTCGATCTATCGTGGAATACTGGGTTCTCTGTCATCTTTATACAACTTTGATTGTCACATAGAATCATTGTAGTGTCCAATTCTAGGTTGAATAATCCTGACATCAACTTTCGTAGCCATGTGGCTTCACAACTAGCAGAGCAAGCTGCTATATATTCTGCTTCGGCTGTGCTTAGTGCAACACTAGACTGCTTTCTGCTAAACCATGAAATCATAGCAGATCCCAGACTATAACATCCACTTGATGTTCTTTTTCTGTCTGAGACACTTCCAACCCAATCTGCATCTGTATAGCCATACAATCTATACTCATGGCTACCATCATAGTATAGACCAAAGTCTATCATCCCTTTCAGATACCTCATCACATGTTTTGCAGCTACTAAGTGAACCCGTCTTGGTTGCACAAGATATTGACTCAAGGTGTTCACAGCAAAACAAATGTCTGGTCTGGTATTTGTTAAGTACATCAATGACCCAATGATCTGTCTGTATTGAGTAACATCCACTAACTCTGATGAGTCATCGGCTAACAGCTTCAGGTTGGAGTCCATGGATGTGGCCATGGCTTTGCATTCCAACATATTGAATCTTTTCAATATCTCTACCGCATACTTTCCCTGGTTGAGAAAGATTCCTTCTGTACTTTGCCATACTTCCAGATCTAGGAAATGATGCATCAATCCAAGGTCTTTCATCTCAAATTCTTTTGCTAGTTTCTTCTTGCTTTCCGTAATCTGTTTCTCATTCCCTATCAAGAATAAGTCATCCACATATAACAGCAGGATAACAGGTTCATCTTTTACAACCTTAAGATAAAGGTTAGGATCAGCTTTGCTCTTGGTGAAACCCATGCTTGACAGGAAACTGTTTATCCTTTCATACCAAGCTCGAGGAGCTTGTTTCAGGCCATACAAGGCCTTCTTCAACTTGCATACGTGAGTATGTCTATCTTCAACTTCAAATCCTTGTGGTTGTTCTATGTATACTTCTTCTTTGATCACACCATTCAGAAAGGCTGTTTTCACATCCATCTGGTGTAAGTCCCACTTCATTATGGATGCAAGTGCCATGATAGCTCTAATTGAAGTATACCGTGCTACTGGGGCAAATGTTTCTTCATAATCAATTCCCTCCTTTTGAGAGAATCCTCTGGCCATAAATCTTGCTTTATACTTCTCAATACTTCTGTCAACTGCATGCTTTATTTTGTATATCCATTTGGAGGATACTATACTCTTTCCTTCTGGTTTGGGAACTATATCCCATACATCATTCTTCATTATTGACTGGTATTCTTCAGTCATTGCTTCTTTCCATTCTTTCTTTTGTACTGCTTCTTCGTAGTTTGTAGGTTCTTGATCTACAAGATCACACATCAAGGCTACATAGTTGGAAAAGGTCTTAGGTTTCTTCCTTTCCCTTGAGGAGCCTTCAGGAGCTCCATATCTTTCTGCTTCTCGTATAATTTCTCTTGTCCAAGCAGGCTTTCTCTTTCTTGATATCTCCATCATGGGGGGTTCTTGTGGTTCTGCCATGTCATGTTCTTCAGGAACTTCTTCTTCAGGGAGATATGTAGTTTCCTCATTTCTGGGAGGTGACTCTTCTTCATACACTTCTTCATGTTGGCACTTCCTGGATCTCTTGAGGGCTGCCTCTTCATCAAATGTCACATCTCGACTGATTTCCATGTGATGGAATCCAGGAATGTAAATTCTAAATGCTTTGGATACTTCACAATATCCAACAAATATCCCCTTCTTTCCGGAAGGATCTAACTTGGTTATTTTCTCTTTCGGTATATGAATATATACTGGACAACCAAATATCTTGAGGTGACTTACCTCAGGCTTCTTTCCTGTGAATATCTCTTCTGGAGTCTTGAACCCAAGAGCACTGTGAGATATTCTGTTCTGCACATACACAGCAGTTCTTGCTGCTTTTGCCCATAGATGCATTGGAAGATCTTGATCATTAATCATTGTCTTCACTGCCTCCATGATGGTTCTGTTCTTTCTTTCCACAACCCCATTCTGTTGCGGATTGTAGGGAGTAGTTAGTTCCCTCTTGATTCCGACATCTTTGCAAAAGGCCTCAAACTATTTTGAGGTATATTCTCCTCCATTGTCTGATCGGAGTGTCTTTATCTTCTTGTCTGAAAGATTCTCTATCAGGGCTTTGAACTCCTTGAATTTCTCAAACACTTCATTCTTTGCTTTCAAGAAGTATATCCAAGTCTTTCTTGAAAAGTCATCAATGAATGTGATATAATATTCAAAGCCACTTAAGGAAGTAGAAGACATTGGACCACATACATCTGAATGAATCAATTCCAACGTACCTTTTGTTTTAGTTTCACTTTTCGGAAATGGATTCTTGATGTTCTTTCCCTTCGCACATCCTTTGCAAATGCCTTCATGCTTGATCTTCATATTTGGTAATCCCGTCACTACTTTGTTCACATGAGGTAGAGCCTTGTAGTTGATGTGGGCAAGCTTTCTATGCCATAGTTCACTAGGGTCAATGGACTCATGAACAAAGGCTGTTTCTGAGTGTCCTTTGAGTTTATACAGGCCTCCTTCTTCTTCACCAATGATGATTACATCTTCAATATTCTTTTCTTTGGGCCACGAGTACTTGGCCATCTATAAAAGCAACTCTGAATCATTTCTTATCTAAAGCTGAGATAGAAAGTAAGTTCTTCTTTAAACCAGGTACATATAATACATCTTTCATCTTTAGGGGATTACCTGAATCAAGTTTGTAGCTTGCTTCACCAACTCCTTTGATCGGATATTGATAGTCATCTCCTAGGGATACCTTCTGAGGAGAGCTCCTTTCTTCAAGTTTGGACAGAGTCTTCTTTTGTCCCGTCATGTGCTTTGAAGCACCACTATCAATCAGCCAAGTGTCTTCTCCAAGTGTTATAGAACCAGAGAGTGCAGAAAATAGCACATACGTTTTCTGCATCTTCTTCTCTTGCTTGCTTTCTTGGAGGTCCTTCTCCTTCTTCTTCTTCTTCATCCTCATCTTCAGCTAGATGAGCATGATATCTTTTGTTGTTGTTGATCCTCCTCTTATATTCTTGCTTCTTCATAGGACAATTCCTAGCAATGTGTCCTATCTTGTCACAATGGAAACACTGAAAACTAGAGTAGTCCTTGTTTGCTAGACTTTCTCTTGATCTTTGGAACCTTCTGGGAGGTAGATGCTCTTTGTGGTTTCCCTTCTTGAAGATGGGTTGATTCCTTCTTCTTTTCTTGGTATGAGTGGCTAGAGCTTGATCATCCTCTTTTAGTAAGGCTTCTTTGTTTGCCACTCTAGTCTCTTCCTGAATGCAGTCTTCCCATACTACTTCAAACATCATGCTTTCTTTTCTGGCACACATCATCTGGATGAAGGATTCCCAGGGTCTAGTAAGACCATTGAGAGCAGTCATAACCAATTCATCTTCATCAATCTTATCTCCAACAGCTTCTAGTTGCTCTTTGATCTGAGAAACCCTTGTGAAGTAGTCTTGGATGGATTCTCCATGACTCATCTTGGTACTCTTCAGTTGAGCTCTTAGATTCATCTTCTTGTTGATGTTTCTTCCCTCAAACATTCTGGAAAGGGCATCATACATTTCTTTTGGAGTCTTCTTGGATGACACTTGAGGAATCAAGTGATCCTTGATGGAGTCAGCAATAATCCTTTGTGCCCTAATCATATCCTTTCTGTGCTTCTCCTTGGCTTTAGCTTCTTCAGGTTCTGAGACTTCTTCTTTGACATACTTATCAAGATCATTCTCTTGGAGAATGAGACCAATCCTGTATTTCCATGCTCGGAAATTCTCTATGCCTTCTAGCTTATCCTCAAGCTTAGTGCTTGGGGCCATCTTGTCAGAAAATCACAAAAAATTGAAATTTTTCGGAATGAGAAACTGACCTTACCAGGAGATGCGCTTGAATGAGGTGAGTTGACTAGTGTGCTTGGATTCTGGAGATTTCAATTCTTCACCTTTCAAATTAGACTTGCAAGATTCAGCTTCTGCAGTTTCCTGGTTCAGCAGTTTTCTGGGATAGCTGTCAAACTAGGGTTTGACTTTTCCGGAGACTCACACATCCAAAAACTGTGATTCCAGGCTCAAAAGATGCACTCTGGGAGGGCGCAACTTTCCATGCAATCAATTTTTCGAGACTCAAAATTTTTCCTGAAAACCCTAATTTCTTCCGGGGAGAGAGAGAGCTATTTCACCTTGTGAAAGCTGTCCTGTTCAGGTTAGTTCTGATACCATGTTAAATTTTCATATGCTAAGCTAGAACATCAGTATTTCATTTCATTTTCATAACAAAAGCATATAAACAGGATCACTGAAAGAAACAGCATCACAAGAACAACACAGATTTATCCTGGGAAAACCCTAAAGGGAAAAACCCAGCAAAAGCTTCCTCAATATAGATGCCCCAAAAAGGTAAAAGATAAAACCAGCAAGGAGATCAAAGCCTGATCCTCCTCCTTCTCCTGCTACTCTTCTCTTCTCCACTAATGCGCTACACAAGTGAGAGTGTGTGTGTCCAAATGAGGAGCGCCACACCTCTATTTATATTCATCCATTCACTTTAATTAACTCATCCGACATGTAGGCTCGAGTTACACATGTAGGCTCAACTAACCACACTGGGGTGCTAATGACCCACCTTTACAATTAGAGGGGACTACATCATGACTCTTATTAGTTCTTCCGATTAGAAGCATCGGGGTACAAAGTAATACAAGTGGTTCTCCTGATAGGACCCTCGGGGACCACAAAAAGATACATATAGAATATTCTTCAAAGTTACAATATTTCAACAGTATCTCTACCAACCCATGCACTATCTCAAAGAACCAAATCATATGACATATCACAAACTTAATTTAAAACATACCAAAGGTTTTTAACACTTATTATATGAAGAGAGCTCCACCCCAATATGCTAGCGCAACCTTCATATTGTTGTTTGCACTTTCCCTTGATGCCATCCTCCCATATGACTCAAAACTCATTTAAACCATCTTTAAAGTTTTCACAACTTGAAAAGGATCGCATGAAATAAGGACCCACATGCCATGTCAATCTCACTTTAAATATTTTGATTTTTTTACTTTTAAAAAATGTGACTTTGGTGCCAAATTGTCGAGATTTAGCAATTTTTTGCACTTCGTCGCACCGGTAGAGAAATAATGCCATACGGGACAATATAGTCACCCAGAGCATGGGAAAAGTAGGTCTGGGGGTAAAGGAGGTGCTCTGATCTTGAAAACGAGCCCATACACGCCAAAAACGGACTCCGGATCATACTTAAATTACACTTTGAATTTTTCCATTTAAACCATTAAAAAATGGCCTAAAAATGTGGAAAAGATTATTTTTTCGGAAATTAAATAAAAACAAAGGGGAGTCTAGTACATGTTTATAATGACTCAAAACCATGTCTAACACGCTTATATACATTGACACATGAATTTTAATAGCCTCCCAGGATTCAACCACCAAGACGAAAATTCCAGCGTTGGAGGAGCGGTGAAAAACTTGAAAATTATACATTGCTTATTCAACATTGCATAATTTACAAGGGAAAAAATGCCTTGGAATAATCGGATTGATAGCCAAGTCCTTTACAAAAAGTTTGTTGTGTTAGAACATTTATTACAACGTCTCCAAGGGATATGAACATGCATTTTATTAAAAAAATGGACCACAATTGGTCCTGATGTAACCACAGAACTTTTGAGCACTGACAATGAACAATTGAATTTTTCAATACTCTGGCGGCTCATTGAAAATCCCCTAAGTGCAACTTAGGTGATAACAGAACCTAATCATTGTTGAACTCGAACTTTGTGACTTAGCTTATAAACCACCTTTAACTTAATTTAAATGTTCTCTTGGAGAAGATGTCTCTCCTTTAGGGGATAGGTTCATAATTAAGCAATAGAATAACATTTTATTTTCAACCACCGAGTCAAATGCCCTTCATCAATATACCTTATTTGACCATGTAAGTGCTTATACGACCATGTGTCATCACTCTAAGCTAGGGAATTCATTCTTTATCTAATTTCTTTGCCATATGTTATGTTTCAAGGTCCTCCATATAGGAAGCTTTACTCCTTTATAATTTGAATGCATGCAAAGGGTACACAATACCACTTGTCATCTTTATAACCAAATGCCTTTCCTTTCAATGGTCCAACATGCCACATGTCACCTCCTCATGCAAGGGTTTTGCCTCCAAATATGGAGAGAAACATCAAACAATGTGCCCTTACCCCAAAAGAATGAAATATGCCATCAAATCTGCATAAACTCATCTATTAGGGTTTCCTCTTATATTGAACATGTTTTAAAACAGCTTCTTGTAGAGATCATTCAACTTTTGATGCTCATTAATGCCTTTTCTTGCCTCATATCATGCTTTGGATCCCAAACAAGATAGGACATTCACCTCCTAAGGCTATTTTTGGCCCTAAGCAAGCCATAAACCATGCCCTAGACCTTTCCTAAAGTAGGGTGTTCATGTTGTAGTGCTTCCTTCCTCCACTGTGCCAAGTTTTGTCACGGGTTGGCCTAAGAACCATCAAACTACTGTTGGGCTTCAAGGATCCTTGCTATGATGGTGAGAGAAGAAAAGGCCATGAACATGAAAAATGAACCATGCATTTTCAAGGGAGGCTAACACACCTCATGACATCTTGTGACAATTGATCCTTCTACATGGTATTCTTTACACATTTAGACCTTAGGACTCAATATCAACATTGTGTAGAACCCATCATCGATGACTCATTACTATGTATGCAGGACTCAACAGATCTTGATGTAGATCCCATCACCAAGGACTCATTACTATGTACGTAGGAGTCAACACAGCTTGGGCACACAACTACCTCCTAATGCATTACAACATAGTGTATGAATACAATTAATTAAAATATTATTCAGAGGCATTGCTAGCTGTAGAAAGTTGAAACCATTGAGTACATAGTAAAAAAGAGAGCATAGGCACGGAATCCAAATGCTATCTAGCTTTAAAATTATCCATCACCTCCAAGAACGAGACCCAAATGATAATCATACTGGTTATCAAGTACCGCAAGTGAAATTGAAGATAATGGATCTCATATTAGATCACGAGTTCATGTCCAATTACATCTTATTAATAAGGTATCATTTTACTTTGACACATCAGAAACTATTGTTTCCCTTTGTTGTTTTGAATATAGGCTTGCCCAACAATCACATTTATTTCTGTAATCCATTGACATTTATATGGTTTTCTTCTTTGTCATCTTAAGGTTTTGAGTATAGGCTTTCCCAACAATCACATTTTTTCCAGTAATCCATTGAGATTTATATTGTTTCCTTATTTGTTATCTAAAGGCTATTTCTATGAGTAGTATTTTCAGCATTGGGGATAAATTTGAAATATACTTGTATTTTTATAATTAATGGCTATTCAATTTTAATAAATTTAACCCAAACTAAATAAACAGTATATAAAAATTATGTGAATGAATTATTAAAAAATATACCATAAAGTAATTTCAGGTAATGTTAAAATAATATCAGAGCACTAAAATATAGTAATGATAGCAATATAACAATAGTAGTATGCTAATTGTAAATGATAAATATCAACAATATACACTAAACGAAAAAACAACTATTTTGCACATTGTTTGGTAATTTCAGGTAATGTTTAAAAAATATCAGAGCACTAAAATATAGTAATGATATATAGCAATATAAAAATACTAGTATGCTAATTGTAAATGATAAATTATAAATATCAACAATATACACTCAACGAAAAAACAACTATTATGCAAATTGATTGCAATTTACTTTTACCAATACTTCTTAAAAACATTAAGGAAAAATTGCGTAAAACTTAAAAAATATGGACTTTTGTAGAATGCAGTTGTACACTTGAAATATATAAATGAATTCTGTAGAATGCATTTTTAAATCCCTACTTTATGATTCTAAGGGTATTGAATTTATAGTACAAAGGGCCTCTGTTGACTTTAAATCTTCTTAATTATAAAAAAACGAGATTCTTTTTTCACAGATTCATATGTTTGTTCCTAGCATACAGCATTCCTTTTTCTCCACCAATTTAGACCAGTTTATGTTACCAAACTTGTATGGCGTTTTTTGGCAGGATACTTATGCTATGGTCTTCTCAAAATAAAAAATGAATCTGGACAAAGCTAACACAACATTCCTGGTACATTGATACTTTTCAGAACTTTCATTCAAGCAAATTATATTCATTATGTATTCTATGATGCCATTCACATTTGTTCAAAATCGTAGGATGAATAAAATATAAATGCACCGTGTAATAATAATCAACCAAGCTTCATTCAAACATAATATTTTGATAGAAAAGGTCTTTGGTTAGTTTGTGGACATTCATATTTGTTCAAAAGTCACGAGAAGAATATGTATCATGCAATAGTAGTCAAAGAGGGCCCACTCAAACATACTTTTTGATACAAGAGCTCCTTGTTTAGTTTGGGAAGACACATTGTTAGATGATAGCAATATTTATCCGACATGATAATATTTTTGGCTAAGATAATTGATATAGAACTATTACAGGGTGATTGGTATGTCTGGTCAGCATCATGATATTTCTGATGCCCAAGAGTGCAATTCTAATGGTTTTCTCGTGCATATATGTACTAGATTTCAAACTATCAATACTTCAATAATAGAAGAGGTGAATGTATCATAAGCTACTAATCTGCAAATGATAGAACTTTTCATTGAAACATTGGTGAAGTCAGGTATGGTTCTCATATAAATACGATCAAATAGATTCTCCTTATCCATGGCTACCAAAATCAAACAAAAGCCACAGCAGTGGCTATGTCCCTGCTGTTAATGAATTTGAAAATTTATGGAAGGAAATGTATATTTGTCATTTAGCCGATTTGACCTAATTCTATAGTTTTTTTTTTACAAAAACGGTTATAAATTTAATTAAAGACTGGCAAATGGGCTGCCAGGGCCTTTACAAAGCAATTTCAGAAACACTATTCTGGTCTTCTTTTCCAGCTTCGAATTGTTGGCCTTCCTTTCCTTGACTTTATGGGATCGCAGAGTTTGAACTTCCTCCATTGACAATAAGCTGATTTTTGTTTAGAAGGGCACCCCGGTTGGCTTCAGCGTCCGCAAGGCTGTTTAGATTCCTGAGCACATGATGAGCCTTATAATTTCTGAAATTTGAGAGGAGGAGATCGACTTTCCTATAGATTTGGGCAAGATGAATGTCCGTAGGCACCTTCTTGGAGTGAACCGCTTTGATAATCAACCGGGAATCACCGAAGATATTAAGCTTTTGGATGTTTAGTTTCCTTGCTTGGATTAGGCCCTGCCACAGTGCCAGCAGCTCGGCTTGGTTGTTAGATGCCTGACCAAGACCCCATGCAAAGGACAAATGGAGGTTGCCAGATGGGTCAAAAATAACGCCTCCTCCTCCAGCTTGACCGGGGTTCCCTTTCGAGGCCCCGTCAAAGAAAATGCACCATTCATTTAGCACAGATCTCCACTTGATGAACTCCATTTCAGCCAGCCTGATTTCCCAGCTTGACTTGTGGGCCAGAGTTAGAATTTCAACGCTGGAGTGATTTGGCTTGAACTCCTTAAGCCATCTTTCTTCATCAGCAGAGAGAGGGGACGTGTTGCTCTTGATAGCCTTAGACTTTAAAACTTCAGACAGCATGACTCGCACTTTGACAGCTATTTGAGTAGGAACCCGGCTTACATCCTTGAAGATTCTATTATTTCTTTCCAGCCATACTTTCCAGGACAGGAACTTGGGAATCCACATCCACGTGGTCTTGAGGAGAGTCTTGTTACTCAGATCGTATGGATAAAGGAGGAGCCAGCGACTAATCAAATCCACGACTGAGGTGGGTAAGCTGATAACCAGAAAACCCAGCGTTAATCTCCATACTTCTTGGGTGAAATCGCAGGTTATAAACAGGTGGTCTGCGTTCTCTTTAGCACAGCTGCACAATGGGCAGCGTGAAGGCCCACTCCAGCCTTTCCTCTTGAGAATGTCATTGGTGAGAATACTATTGTGGAGCAGAGTCCAGATGAAGATATCTATTTTTGGAATGGACGGGAAGTTCCAGAGGGCCTTCCACGGTCCAGGATTGGGGGGAACCCATGGCCTCTCCAAGATAGCAGCATAACCTGCAGATGCTATTTATTTACCTGTACTAGCTCCCCAGCCCCGTTTGTCTTTGGACTTGGCACTGATGGGCAATTTTCCTTGAAGGGCATCTAGCAGCTTCAACGCTTCCTCCTTTAGCTCATCCAGGTAGTCTCCAAGGTTCCAGCTTACCGAGGACTCATTGTCATCGCTTCCCCATGATGAGATATCACTCAGAGTGCTGTGGTTGTTGGCAGAAAGCCACGCTTTGATGTTCCCCAGCTCGATCTGGCTGTTAAGGGGTTGCTCTCCAAGAATAGAATCGTCCCAGATATTTATTTTTGCTCCATTACCAGGTATCCACGTGAGCTTTGCTGTGAAGAAGGGAAGAGCTCTCTTGCAAAGCATGAAGATCGGAGATCCAGTCTGCGTTTTTGTGGGCTTTTCCAGGCACCTGTCTTTGTTACCTGAGAAGTATTTTTTCCGGAGGATCTGCTTGCTCCAAGTGTTTTTACCAGAAATCATATTCCAGAGGATTTTGCCCCCCATAGCTAGATTTTGGGTGGCCACATCTCTAATTTGAAGGCCCCCTTCCAGCTTTGGTTTTGTGACCTTGTCCCAGCTGACAAGGTGCATCTTCTTTTCATTATTTCAACCACCCTCCCAGAGGAAACGCCTGAGCAACTCTTCAATCTTGTTCGTGATGGTTTTGGGAGCTAACAGCACCGAGCACTGATAAATTGGGAGACTAGTGAGGACAGAATTTATCAAGATAATCTTACCTGCCTTGTTGAGCCATTTAGCGCCCCAGGATTGAATTTTATTTTTGATCTTGTCCAGGAGGGGCAGCCAATGGACAACTTTGGGAGAAGCTTTAAAAATAGGAATGCCCAGATAGGAGAAGGTATCCCAGATTGAGTTGCCTTCCATCTCAAGGATTCGAGATATGTTCAGCATTTCTAGAGGGGAGCAGTTCCAGCCATAGATCTTGCTTTTGTGGATATTTATTTCGCTTCCAGAACTGTTCATGTAGCAGTCTAGTTCTGATTTGAAGTTCCTGGCTGTGTTGAGGTTGGCCGCTCCCAATAGCAGGGTGTCATCAGCGAATTGGGCATGGTTTACTTCCTTGACCTTGGGAACTATTCTTATGCCTGAGAGAGCTCTGTTTTGGAGACTTCTATTCAGCTGGAAACTTAGAACGGAAGCTTGGATGACAAAGAGCACCGGAGAGAGAGGGCAGCCTTGCCTTAGTCCTCGGGAGGCCTGGAAGAAATTGGTAGGCCTGCCATTAATCAGTGGAGCAATCCAAGGAGCTGAAATGCAGGCTTTAACCCACTAAATAAAGATCTGATTGAACCCGAAATTTCTCATGGCAGCAAAGAGGAAATCATGCCTGACTCTGTCAAAAGCGCTGGCCAAGTCCAACTTCACTACCATTCCTTTCTCTTTTTTCCCGTGGCTGGAATGGATGGCTTCTTGGACTAAAATTATATTGTCCAGGATCTGTCTACCTCTAACAAACCCACCTTGGTTTTCCGGGATTAACTTTGGCAGAATTTTTTTGAGTCTGTTGGCCATTATTTTGGTAATTATTTTGTATCCCGTGTTACAAAGGGAAATTGGCCTGAATCTATTGAAATTCTTGGCTTCTTTCTCTTTTGGAATAAGAGCCAGGAAAGATGAATTGGTGCTGCCTCCCAGCTTGGAGCAGCTTTGGGACTTTTTTATCATTCTGTACAAATCCCTTTTAATTATGTCCCAGCAAGAGATATAGAACCGGGCTGTAAATCCATCCGGTCCGGGAGCTTTATTCGGGTTCATCTTGAAGAGGGATTTTTTAATTTCACGAATACTCACAGGATTGTTCAGCAGCTGATTGTCCTCTTCATTGATTAGAATTGGAATCTCTGAGAGGGGGTAAGAGTTCGGATCCACCTGATCCTTATCCGGGGCAGAATAAAGCTTATGGAAGAAGGAGTGGGCAGCCTCCTGAATGCCGCTGAAGTCTTGGATGATTTGGTCTTGCACCTGAATTTCATGGATGGAGTTGTAGATTTTCCTAGCTTGGGCCTGCTTGTGGAAGAAAGTGGTGTTTTTGTCACCGGCTTGAAGCCAGAGCGTTCTTGATTTGATTCTCCAGTATATTTCTTCCTCTCTACAAGCTTTGTGGTACTTCCTTTAGAGATCAGCTTCCCGGTTGAGAAGGGCAAGGGTGATAATGGACTCTTCCATCATCAGTTGGTGCCGTTCCAGCTCCTTCTGAGCTCGTTTCCTTTCATCTGTGGGGGATATTTGGTCTTTAGCCCAGGTTTTCAAATCAGCTTTGAGCCTTCTGAGTTTTCCTTCCCAGACGTAGAAGGGAGACCCATAAGCCGGTTCATTCCAAGATTTATTCACAATGTCGAGGAAACCTTCCTGAGTTACCCATAAAGGACTGAAGCGGAATAGGATGGGGCCTAACTTTTCTTCTGGGGAAAGGGTGAGCGAGATTGGTTTGTGATCGGAGGTGTAGTGCGAGTGGATCTTGGAGGAAGCCATCAAGCCAAGAGTGAGGAAGGAGGAGTGGATAAGGAACCGGTCCAGGCGGGCAGCAATGTGACCGGGTCCTAATCTTTTATTGGTCCAAGTGTACTTTCCTCTGACAGGGGTGATATCTTCGAGGTCCCAATCCAGCATCAAGTCTTCCACCCATTCCCTGGCAGGATCCCGGACTATTGATCCCCTTTTTTTTTCCGCCAGAGCGAGGGTTACATTTAAGTCTCCAGCCACAACTAAGTTCTCAGGGTTATGCTGGATTAAAAAAAATTTAAAGAGTCCCAGCACTCTTTTTTCTCCACAAGTAATACAGGAACATACATATTGAAAATACTTACAAAGTGACCAGAGTCTTTATGGTACAGCTTGGTGTATAACCAGTGCATGGTGCCTTCTTCTTCAACCAGATCGAGCGTTGCAGAGTCCCAGAAAGTTGCCAAGCCTCCCGAGGTACCTCTAGCGCTCACAGCCCTACCTGGGCCTTTCTTCCAAAACGAGTTTCTTGCTCAGAGGAGAACTTCCTCCTCCATTTTCGTCTCCTGGATCAGGAGGACTTCCGGCCTCAATACTCTTACTAAATCCCTTATTGCTTCCTCTTTTAGAGAGCTGCCTAGTCCTCTACAGTTCCAGGAGACGTATTGCATTATTTACCTGGTTGAGGGGGATGGCCCTTTTTCGGGGTTTTCCCGATCTTCATCCCTGATCTGGTGTTCATCATTTCTGGAATGGTGTGCTGTGAGCCTTGGAAAACATCCTTGTAGGACTGCTCTTCCCTTCTTTTCTTTTCAGGCTTCCATCCACGCTTTGGTTGGTTTGGAGAGACTGACGGACTGCTTACTTCAGTTTCACCTTCCTCAGAGGAGTCAGCTCCTGTTCCGGAACTCAGACTAGTGTGATCCTTTGGCAAGTTGGAGGCAGCAGATTGGAGGACTGGATCTGGTTCCCTTGGGCTTTGTAGCACTCGATCTTCACTAGCTTCTGGGTCATTTGTAATGTTTTGGTCATCCTTGGAAGATTCCTGAAGGTTGGCTGGTGCGTTGCCTTCCTTTGGAGGCTCTTGGGTAGTTTTCTCCTTATTTTTGTTGTTGCTGGAGGTTTTCCCTTTCTTGACTTTCTGCCATCCCTCCACATCTTCTTTTTCTACAGCCAGTTTGGGACAGGATCTTTGGAAATGCCCGTGTTCTTGGCAGTTTCTGCATTTGAAGGGTAAATGCTCGTAGTCTAATTTCTGGTAGTGGGTCCAGGATCCCACTATTAGTTTTACTGCCTCAGGGAGGCCAGCCTCAAGGTCCACTTCAACGCAGATTCTGGTGCATGAGTATTGTCCTTTGTTATCGGCTTTATCAATGAAGTGGCCGATTCCGTTCCCTATTCTCTTCAGAGATTCAAAGACCCAACAGTGCACTGGGAGGTTTGGGAGCCTGACCCACACTGGAACCTCTTTGGGGAAGTCGATCGTGGGGTCAAAATCTAGTGTCCATTTGTTCAGATAAAGGCCCTGCGTTCCCATGAAGTAGGGGCCGTTCCTGAAGATTAAATCACGGTCTTCTTCTGAAATAAATTCGAATACAAAGAACCCTCGCCCGACAGGGTAACAGGTTACACCATTTTTTAGATTGGGCTTCCAGTTCCTCTGGATCCAGTCATCCGTGGTCTTGGCGGAGGGCCATAATCCCATGAACTGACCCACAAGGCCTCTTTTAGCCAGAGCCAGAGCAATTTTCATTGGTTTTTCTTCAGGAAGGGCGATTTCAGGTAACTCCTCCAGTTTTTTGATGAATTTTGGAATGACCGGGGGTGAGAGCTTTTTGCCTCTACTCTGGAGGAGCCTTCTGAAGGCATCCTCATCCGAAATCAAAGGGGGGGAGGCGTCCTCCCCTCCCCCAAGCGCCGCCATGCCTCTCTCTGGGAGCTCGCCCGAGCCCTAACTCGCTGCAAACCAGACGCTCTCTCTCTCCAGCGACGCACCGAATTCAAACATGACCTAATTCTATAGTTACTCTGCTGTTGTTCAATCATTCCATTACAAACGTTTAGTAATCTGATTTCAGAATATTACAGTTTGCAGATATTAAAAGCAAGATTGATATACATATGATATTAGTCCATTTATGTTCCCTATCTTGTAGACTGGAGATTTTGGCTTGGTTATACAAATTTATAACAAGGTTCTATGATGGAGTGATATATGTATCTATGTTTAATATGACAAGCCTTATGCAGTGTTAGATATCTGTCTCTACAAATTTGTACCTGTTATCACATACACATTTTGCAACGGAGCTACCATGATGTAGCATACACACTTATCTTTTATTCCATTCCTAGCTATTTTTCACATGGGGTGTTAGCATGGATCATTACAGCTTCAGCCATTCCAAGGCCTTGTTCATCAGATTTTACTTGCCAGGACTGAGATTCATTAGTCCATTGAGATGCTTTCAGTGATGACCTAGTTCATTTCATCAGAGCAGCAGATCAGATATGGTACACATAGTCACAGAGGGGCCCTATCAGATGGAGACAGGTATATATGGTGAGAACAAGTTTGAGTTTGCTCTATGATGTATGTCAAACACCTATGCTTGTCTTGTCAGGATGATTATGGTGACCTATGCTTATATATATATATATATATATATATATATATATGATTAAACTTGTGTTATGAATAATCAAAGGGCTTGCTATGAAGACTATTGCTCATGCCATGTTTGTACAAATAGTAAACCTTAGTGCTAGGTTGGTCCCATATGTCACTTGTCCCCGTCCATCCAGTTCATCCGTTGTTGAAATTCATCCCATGACTTAGAATGATTGAGACTTGTGAGATTGAAGATCTTTTCCTCATCTTGACCCATGTACATGATAGACTCCATGTTGTTTTGTGTCTCTGGCTATGAAGTATGTGGCTTGGCCAGTATGGCTGGGTTCATTGGGAAGTTCTCCTTTAATCCTCAAAACAAGTGCTCCACCAAACAATGTTGCTAAACATTAAAGCATCAGAACGCATAAAAGCTATATCTAAAAGATGCAAAAGTATAAAAATTTTAAAAGGTAGTTAGTGGCCAAGGGGTTGAGCACTCATTCTTTGTATAACGTAAGGCTCATCTGCTCTCCACAGGGGAAGCAGGGAGATAAAAACCCGACGGGGCTATGGACTGCTCACTGGCAGCGGGTCTAGGCCTTAGTCATTTACTGGAGCCCATAAGGCTTTCCAGAGGACCTGCTCTTGTAGGCTGGCTACTATCTTGTGAAGAAAGAAATTTATTGAAAAAATAAGATCAATGGTTAAAGGATGAGCACTCACTCTTTGTATAGTGTTTGGCTTATTTGCTCCCACAGGGAAACAGGGTGAGACTAGCTTGCAAAGGCTATGTCTTTGTCACTACTGGAGCTCAAAAGGCTTCCAAGGCACTTGCCTTTGAAGATTGATCTATGTTGGAAATAAGTGCAAAGGAAAAATTGCTAGAGTCTAAAGGAAACAAGCCCAAGTACGTTATCCACCTGTGAGACACCTCCATCCCCTATTGTTATTTGTCATGTACATGTCACTTTGGTTGAGTGTATTGGTTATCATTCAGAGCGATCACTTAGTCAAATTCAATCACAAGTCATTTCCCTTTACCTAGCCTTGCTTTCCATCCTCACCCAGCACCAACACATTGTTTACACTTTGTAAGTATGGCATGAACAAGCAGACTTCCAAAAGGTTCTAAGATTTTTCAGAAGCACAGGTATATCTTACTTATTATTATTATTATTGTCACTGTGATTATGAATAACATGATTTAAGCTTGGTTTTGGTATACACCATTGGTCATTTATTACCCTAGATGCTTGGAGGATCATATGGATACAGTTTGTCACCTTCAGTTTGGGTTCTTAGACCTGGTCAACCCAATTGACCAAGTCAAGCACGGTTCCGAAGGTAGTGACTCAAAAAACAACATAGCTTATATTTGTTCCAAACATGCCCAGGACCGATACTGCGGTTTCAGTTTTGAGATTCTGGCCCCAGATCTCTTGATAAGTGATTATTATCACTTTATTACTGGCCAAACGATCAAATTTTATTACAGATGGCAATGATTTTGGTTCTCCTAGAGCAGTGCATTGTTCCAAAGGATATGAATAGTCACTTATACCATTCTTCTGTGTCTCCATATCATCCACTGCAATCAGTTTTCCCCATTTCTCATCCTGGATAGAGTTATGGTGATTTTATCATTTTCCAGAGGATGTACCAGCAAAAATGAACTAGGAATTTCACTGAAAAAATCGATCTTGCCTCTTGGGTCAAGGAAATGGCTTGGAATTTTGGCAGATGCCTGAACAGTCCTTCAACAGTTTTCAGTCAACATTTGTCTGGATTATTTTATTTTGGCTCAGTCAGTGAGGAAAGTCCCCCAAGGGGCGCACCCTCAACTTGGCTAATTATGTATTTCATTGTTATATTCTATGTTATGAAGTTGTAATGGGGCATAGGGTGAATTAAGCCCCTAGTGACCCCCTTTTATGTATTATCATGTCACATCTTATGTTATATTGTGACTTTCACCTTAGATAGGCGTCCTTGAGCAAAGTGTGCCCCCCTTTAATGTGGTCACTTGGTTCCATGTAATGATCTTTATACTTTTGATCTTCATTGTTGATGATGTCTTAATCTCAACCGTCGGATGATAGTTAGTTTAAATGTGCACACACTCTCAAACTATTTAAGAGAGGTGACCCCCCCATTGTATTTCATGAGCTCTGACACCAGAATATTGAATAAAGAGATTTGTCTAGGATTACACTATGAGTATTGTTCATGAGTTGATGATTTGATGATTGGCATTGTTGTCTTTCTGTATTGAGCTTGCTTTGAGATAGATCTTGTATTTTTCCTTTACCCATTTATCTACAGGCTAAAGGAGGCGTGCTAGAGGAGGGCGTACTTGTGGGAAAACTCACCTTGCTCCGACTCTCGGGTGTTTTGTTCAAGGAGTGATTTTTTCTTGATGATTTTTCACTCTCGTACTTTCTTTATATTGCAGATCTTGCTCATTTTCCTTACCATTTGATTTTGTCTGGTTTGGCAAGTTGAAGGGGGCGCTAGGGCCATTGGCAAAAGCTGAACTTCATCAAGATCTCTCTTAGAATACTCATTTGATTAAGAAAGAAACATTCTTCATCATCTCAGAGGTTATCTACAAAATCTAGGTATGTCTCACAGATAAATTCTCCTTCGTTTAATTTCTTCATGCATTTCCCATCACTGCTTTTACTCATAAAACCCTTAGTAGAAACAGGAAAATTCAGCAAACAAATTTGCACTGGGAATCTACAAATTTGGCGATCTAGGTTTTGTCGGCCATCCCTCGAAATCTCCTCTCCTTATTCGACGTCAGTTGTAGACTCCATTTACCCACCTTCAGGAACTGATCTCTGGGAAAGAGGGTGCCTCTCTCTATATGGTAGCTAGTTTCTTTGTGTATTTTTGTTCGCTTTCACTTGGATCTTCCAATTGTTGAATCTGTCATCCAAGTTAGTGTGCAGGAAGGAATAATTCTTAATATCAACCTCGTCCTAGGAATTTCACAATTATCTGCTTAAATGCCCCCAGGGTCCGGGTTTGATCATTTGAATCGGCACACTGAAATCCTAGATCTGATTTGAATCTTCACAAGCCACCTGATTCTTTAACTTGAGTAACATTACCAGCATAATTAACCACCTTTACTCAAGCACCCTTAATTTGTGTCTTATCTTCCGAATCTAGGGTTTCAAGCACTCACCTTACATATTCTCCGTCAGGAGTATGATCTGGTGATTTTCTTTGGATCTTTCATTCCAAGATAGATCTGGGTTTCCCCCATGTCACTTGGGATTTTCTAGTGGCATAGAGAGAAGGAAGTCGTAACCAACATGACAACTTTGGGGATTAGGGCTTCTGTAGGTTACGGCTTTGCTTGCCTGTCCCCCCTACCATCATTTACAGGATCAATCAACCAGGGCAACTACAAGATCTATGATAACATTTTTGCATTCGTTTTCGAGGAGGTAGAGGCTTACCTTGGTTTATTTTACGTACCTCCGGTGTCTGTGAATGCTTTTACTATTTATATTCATTCATATCACATCCGGTTTTAAATCCAGTGGTTGCATTTTCAATCATTTAATTATGCACAATCACTACATTGTTTTTATCTCTCCTACCACATTTCATTTTCGGTGAACACGACAATTTGTTCACCTGGTGACTCCACAACGCAATTCCCCTGAGGGACCTACCCACAAGTAGAACCTTCGACGTCGAAATATTCTTGAAAGTTCATTAACGTATACCCGTAATCAAAATAAAAATATTAAAGCTCAATCTTTCAAATTTCTTTTGGAGGGTGGTGTTGTCACCCGCCTTGTAGTTGCCTGTGTGAGGTGGATCCAAGATGGATGGTAGAGGGGCAAGCAACTAAGGGGTGGAACCACGACTGCCTAGACTCCCAAATGGATGGTTGTCACGCCAATCAAGGCAGCCTTCACTTTATGTTATCCTAGTCCAAGACAACAATGGGGGAGACCCAGATCTGCTTCCGACAGGAGAGATCGGACCTAGACACCAGAAGAAAAATCAAATGGGGCTTCAGGGTACTTAAGGTGCAAGGTAAATGGAAACCCTAGCTCTAGGGTTAAGGTACTAGCAACTGATGGAGATGATCACTATCTTGGGAAACGTAACTGTGACAGGGTGAGCAAGAACAGAGTTGGGACTGCCTAGTACTAAGGGGACAATCTCAATGAAAGATAGGTGAATTGAGTTATCAGTAGGTGTTGGCAAAAGGAGTAAAAATGAGGTCAAGATGGGGCTAGCGCTAGCTAGGAGATTAGTGCCTTGTGTGCATTGGGCAATGGAGTCAGCAGTAAACCAATTTTTCAGAGAACCCACCTGGGAGACACCTTGATCTACGAACCCAGAAAGTAGTTGGTCCGGAAAAGCTAAGGTACAGGAAACCCAGCGCAATGGATGGCTAGCGTTAGGGCTTAGGAGGACATATCTGCAGTTCTAAGGTCACAGGGAGGCTAATGGCTCAGCGTTGAGGAAGAAAAGAGGTCAAGGTGACCTGATCTCCAAGCCCAAATTAGGAAATCAACAGAAAAATCAGATCTAGAAAAGTCAAAATCTGATGATAGGCTAGGAGGCTGAAAACTGATTTTTCAGATCTAGGGCAAACCGGGAGGAACTAACACAGCGTTGGGGGTGTTCTGGATTGCTTGGGCCCTGATCTATCAGCCTATCTTGTCAGATTTCAGAAAAAAATCTCTTCCGGAAAAGTCCAGTTTTCAGTGAGGGCGCTAAGGCAAATTCAGTCAGTTTTTCAGATCTAGGACAAATGGTCAAGCAGTTGCACAGCATTGGGGTTGATTTAGGCTGTGTGGGACCCGATCTATCTGTCTGTGAAGTCAGAAATCAGAAAAACTCAAAACCCTAGCAAGTCAATTTTTCAGTGGGGGGGTTATGTAGTTTTCTGCTTAAAAATCAGATCTAGGTCAAACTGTGACGAATTTGACCAGCATTTCAGTTTATTTGATGAAGGGGAGGCGTGATCTATGAAACCCATAAATGGTTTGGCAAAAGATCGGACTATTCCCAAGTTTATTGAGTTTTAGTGTTTTTAGTGTTTTAGGAGTTTTAAGAAAAATTTGAATTGAAGCAAGGTACAATGGAATAAGATCTGAAAAAAGAAGAGACTTGCCTGTTGGATCTTATTTGGAAAAGCTTGTAGAAGTCTGTAACAGTGGCGATCTTTGCCATCCCGATCAATTCTGGAAGATCCCTGTGATTTCTATGGCATATGCAAGCTCCAAGCCATCAATGCGCCCCCTACCCTGCATGAGCAAACGTCAACCATATCAGATTTGCACATACAAAATAAAGAAACTGAATGCTACAAGACAGTAAAATAAAGTAATCATAGATCACAATGAAACTAATGAAAACCCCTTGATCCAAGACGAAGAGAATCGAGCGAGTTGAGGTCCCCCAGCCAAAACACTCTAGCCAAAACGCCCTCCTATAGACAAAACAATGATAGCCACAAAAAATATAGATCTCACGAGAATTTCCACAATGCTAGGAAGCTGAAGACTAGCTAATCACCATTTGAGCACATCAGATGCAAAGCAGATCCAGAAAAATTTCCACAAAAAAGTCTTTCTATTATTCAGATCCAAGAGCCAAAGACCCCTTACAAATGAGAAGCTCTCTCCTTTAAATAGAAATGAGAGAACTTCAATCATAACCAAATCCTAACCACTTTCAAAACGAGTGGCTAAGATTAAAAGATGAAATGTTCTAATCAATGGTTGAGATGAGCTCAACATACAATGCATGGATCAATATAACCATAATTTACCAAAGTGGACTAACCCACCCATAAAAAGGTAACCCACTCAACAAGAAATGAATGAAAGCACATGGTGGGTCCAAGGAGTGTATGACTAACTCTCTTTGGGTGTCCCCATGGCACAATAAATAATATAATCATTTAATTCTTTGACTTTTGTGCCTCCTTGAGGAAATCGTGAGCCTCCAAAAAGCTCAAGAAAATAATATAAAAATGCCCAAAAATAGGTGTGGGCCCAATCAAATGCTGCAACTGCTGGAGAAGGTGTGGAAGACATCACTCTCATCATTGTGACTCATCCCATGTCACTTCCTTGCCTCAGTAGCCCAAATAGATTTCTTCAATAGCCATTTAACCATTTTTTAATCTACCTCGGAAAACATGATCCTGCCAAAACAACCTTCTAGGGTGCCTTCATTGTCAAACGAAGCCCACTAGGCTCTCTGGGATGGGGGTACAATGGTACAAACAAGTGGCTGCACCCCCCTATGCCCATACAACGCCCTAGGAGATCCAACTAAAACATCCCCCTGCTCAAAAATATCAATTTGTGAAGAAAAACTGCATCAAAATGGAAGAATGAGCCTGATCACATCTATAAGTGCCCGGAACTGGAAATAAACTATCTCATTAGACTCAGAGAGTCCAAATCCATCTAAGGTGTATACTCATACCCCTCATAGGTCTCTATCTGATCATCAATCATCTCCAATAAACAATAGAACCATCTGTGAATAATCAGACACCAATAATAACTCAGAATACATCCATCTGCTGCAAGTGTTAAAAGGTTAAGACATGCTCTACAACTCATTCAAGTAACAATTACAACAAGTAGCATTCATTTCACTGGCGGTACATCAACCAATACATATATAAGGCTTTATTTATTACTACTTAGACTTAGACTTTCAAGACTATACTCACTTCATAGCTGTAGCCAATTTGCTAGTGAAGAGTGAAAGGTGAAAATGACAAGGCTAAGGCAAATGATGACTTCCTACTCAACATAATGACACTTTGGATAAGGAAAGGGAAAACTCACTCTAACCAATGTCGGACAAACAACAACACAAAGAATGGCAGTGCCTCACAGATGGATGAGTTGTTTAGAGAGTGCTTATTCAACTTAGGTAGAGAGTGCTTATTCAACTTAGGCATCATGTCAACATCAAGCTTGATCCAAGTTCATTAGGATCACATTCTATTCGATGGTCTTTTTGGCCTATATGCCCCTTTTGGGACTTCACCAGTGCTTAAAAGCACAGCTAATCGTAGCTTTCATCCGAGACATATTTATTTGAATAAGGTCAGCAATTTTTGGATATAGCACATTTTAAACCATTGCTTTTTGGACCTTTTCTTATACTCTTCAAGGAGTATTTTAGCATTTCATTGCTCTTGCCCTTTTTACATATGTTAAGAAACACAGTTTTACAATTTTTATTTTCCACGGACGCATATTCAATATCTTCAATATAGGTAGTACATGAACTTTTAGTTTTAGCCAACAACATCTCAAGTGACTAGGGGTAGTTCTGCACAATGCCAAACATCAGGACAACCGACCAGAATGATTTAGGCATACAATCCAACTCACCTAAGGCAAGTTCTGTCACCAACTCAGAGTCGAGACACAATATAAACAGGGAGGCTTGTCCAACAAAAGTTCTAGTGGGGAAAAAGGTCCTCCATGCCATAAGTCAAGAAGTCAGTCGGGTTGAACACTAAAATGGAAGGTAATGGATGGGTGAAGACAATGGATGATGGAGCCAACACTAGCAAGCCAAAACAATGGTGGGAATGACTACCTCTATTCTCCCTAAGGAGGGTAAAACCAATGAGTATAGATCAAGAACTTCCAAGTCTAACTAAGGACATCAATACATAGTACAAGATACAACCAAGTCCATATAATTATGACCGCCAGATCATGATACCACAAGTTAATACATGTCACAAGAATCAGTTTAAGAGCAATAATAACCATAACACAATATAGAATGTTGAGTCATAACCATGCATTAAAATCCATTTAATACACCATCTGTCCAATGAGAAAGAACTAATATAACACTAGGCATCCATGACTGCTCTGAAATTCAAATAACATAAATGGCTACATCGGTCCTCAAATCTGAGTGTCCTGAGACTCAGTCCTGACATGGGAGAGTACAATAGTCCACTAAAACAAAAATGATCCATATAAACTGCTCATCTCAGCATCTCATATGAAAGAGATCTGGCTGAACAATGTACTGTGTCTGAAAAATAGAATATGATAGCCTGGCTACTATATATGTGATAACAGGTGGTTAATTTGCTACGACAAATTTTAGATAACCCCCTCGAAGCATTTCAATCAATTTTGTTTTCATTCATCCCAATTCTCCAACCAGTAGTTTGAATTCTCCTACTTCTCCGAACAGTCCACCTAGAGTAAATTCTTTGATGGCTCACACCAATCCTCCTGCAGAACCTAGGCATTTCGAAAGCCGAGCCAGGCCTTCCCCTTTCGATTTCTCACTGATTCAAGGTGCTCCGCATGACATGCATGAAAAATATTTTGACAAACTTCCAAAGTTCAATGGATCGTCAACGATTCCTATTGAAGAACACATTGAATCAATATGGAATGATATGGATGCATATGGGGCCGAAGTTGAAGATGTTTACATGGTAGCCTTAAAAGCATCCTTGGAAGGAGATGTCAGGGGATGGTTTAATAGATTGCCTCCAGGGTCAATAGATGTATATGATACCTTTACGAGAAAACTCATAGAAGCTTGGTTGTCCAAGCCATACAACAGGTTCCTTCTAAATCAACTATTTGAGGTTAAGAAGAAAGAAACCAAGACCATCCACGAATTTAACGTAAGATTTGACAAATTGGTCTCTAATAATCCCCAAGATCTAAGATCAACAGAGCAAGCTATCCTAATCCTATATCTAAACGCTTTTGAAGGATGGTTTGGCTTGAACCTAAAGGAAACGAACCCAAATGACCTCAAGACTGCTCAAACCTGGGCTAAGAAAGCAGAAGCCAACATGGCCTCTATGGGAAAGAAGAATTTTTGGGATGCTTATGCTCCTTCGTCTTCCCGTAGTGATCCAAAACCCAGAAGAGCTAAGGAATCTATTGTTGAGGAGAAACCCACTTTAGAGGCAATGTTTGAAATGATGAAGAGTCTCACATTGTTCACAAAAGACATAGCAAAGACTAGGGAAAATGATAGGTATAGAAATTCCTAAGGCCCAAGACCTTATTGGAACAATCAAAGAGGGCTTGTAGATGATAATAGAAAAATTCCTAGGAGAAATGAAGAAAATAAGAACGTGAACCTATGTGAGGAACCTGAAGAAGAGCGTGAAGTCTTTAACCCGGAGAATCAAGGCATAAACTTAGTTGAAGATTTCACTGATGAGGAGGATTTTGGTAGATCTTGCTAGAAAAAGAAGATTGGGAAGAAGAAGAAGAAATGGTGTGCACAACAATGCAACCCACCACTCAATTTTACCAGCACAGAAACAAAGAACAAGACATTACACCTTTCCTAGATAAGCATCTAATTTTAGAAGAGAAAGAATCAGAAGAACATGATCTTTGCGACTATGACTTGGGATTTGACATAGAGCAAGAATTGCATAAAGTCATGCAGAATGTGTCCCTAAGTGAATTACTAAAGTTGCCATCAGTCAAGATCAGGTTCAACAATTTTTCGATAATATCCCAGTAGCAAATGCTCTCGAAATCGTTTGAGTCTCTCCATATTTCGAGTATTAGAGGTAAAGAGGTGGAGGTAGACCATCCTATTCAGATTCACATTGCTATCTATGAGAGGAAGAGTGGAGGACATCCTCCTTTCTACCTCACATTGCAAATCAACAACCTCTTACTCCATAACTGCATGCTAGACTCTGGAGCCGCTATGAATGTTATGCCTCTAAGCATTATGAAAAAAATGGGATTAGAAATCACTTGTCCATATGGAAATGTTTGCGGAATTGATTCAAGGGGTGTCTTAGCATATGGCCTAATCAAGAACTTGAAGGTTGATTTGTTTGCTTGCCTTGATTTAAATACCATGGTGGATGTAGTAGTGATTGATCTTCCTCCTGTGTATGGCATGTTGCTATCTAGGAAATGGGATGCTGAGTTAGGTGAATACTTGATGATGGATTTATCTTATGCTTGCATACCCAATTCTGACAGGAATTTAATAAGAGTTTGTAGGGAGCCTTTCATTGATGGATATCTTGAGACATACAAAGACGGGCTAAAGAATACCGTTATCACGGATCTTGTAGATGCCCTAATAGAGAAATCCAATACAGGATGGCAGAGGGGACGGGCAACCAAAGTCGTGATCTACAAAAACTCTAACCCCTAAAAGATGGATGGTTGTCATGTCGGTTAGGGATTCCTTCTCTTTATGCCACTAGAGAAGCCCAAAGGGAGACCTAGATCAATCTTGAAAGGAAAGATCTAAAGACAAATTACCAAATCAGACTCCTGACGGAGAATACGTAATGTGAGTGCCTAAAACCCTAGATTATACGGATGAATCACAAATTAAGGATACTTTAGGAGGGTGGTTATTCTGGACTGAGAAAGTTACTCAAGTGAAGTATCAGGTGGCTTATGAAAATTAGAATCATATCTAGGATTTTAGTGTCGGTTCAAATGATCAAACCCGAACCCTACGGGGATTTAAGTTGATAATTGAGAAATCCACAGGACGTAGTTCATATTGAAAATTACGGCTTCTTGCACACTAACTTGGATGTAAGATTCGACAGCATAGCAAAATCCAAGAAAAAACTGAAAAGACAAGCAAAAGGAACTGGTAGCCAGATAGAGAGGGGTGCCTTCTTTCCTAGAGATCATTGCCTGAGAGTGGGAAAATGGAGTCTGTGGCTGACACCTAAGAGGGAGAGGATGTTTTGAAGGATGGTGGACAAAACCCTAATCGCCGGATTTGCAGATTCCTAGTGCAAATCGATCTGGTGATTTTTCTTAAGTCCAAATAAGGGTTTTTCAGTAAAAACAGTGATGGGAAATGCATACGAATATTAAAAGTGGGAGAATTTACCTATGAGATGTACCTGTATCTTGTAGATGACCTCAGAAATGATAAAGAGCGTTGCTTTCTTGATTAAATGAGCATTTTCGGAGAAGATCTTGTTGTTGTTGAGCTTCAACGAATCACCTTAGCGCCTCCTTCAACCTGCCAAGCCAAAGAAAATCAAATTGTAAGATAGATGAATGAAATCTATAAAATAAGGAAAGGATGGGAAGTAAAAAATCATAGAGAAAGAGAAACTCCCTGAATCGAACACCCAAGAGTCAGGGCAATTGTGAGTTTCCCCACAGATGCACCCTCTTCTCTAGCGCGCCTCCTTTCCTGTAAATGAGATGGGTAAAGGAAAATATGCAAGATCTATCTTGAAGCAAACTCAGTACATAAGAGCAGTAATGCCAATCATCAAATCATTTACAAAGAACTCAAAAAGTAATCCCAGACAAATCTCTTTATTCCAATTCTGGTGTCAGAGCTCATGAAATACAATGGGGGGGTCACCTCTCTTAAATAGTTTGAGAGAGACGTAAACCCTAACTCACTTTTGCATCCACCAATTGAGATTATAACATCATCAACAGTGGAGATCAATACATGGATCAAGTGACCAAGTCAAAAGAGGGGGCACACTTTGCTCAAGGACGCCTCTCTAGAGTGAAAGTTAAATTATAACATAACATGTGACATGATACTACATAGGAGGGGGTCACTAGGGGCTTAATTCACCCTGTTGCCGCCTAATACACACTTTAAGACACAGGAAAGTCTCCAACCCGCTATGTGTGTCCTTGGGGGCAAGTTAGAGCTGGGGACCACTGTCACCACAGTCCACAACTCCTCCGTTTATGCTAGATCCCAACAGAGCCAAGGAGGGTAGTCCTTACAGGAAAATAAGTTCCAGATTTATTAACTATTAGTTAAAGGGATCTTTTACTAAGATTACAAAATTACAAGACCAGTGCCTAGATTAAATGGAGTCAAAAGATTACGAGTTCCAAACTTACAAAAGAAATGAAGATGATTATCTACAGTCTAACAAATGAGATGCATAGATGAACAAATGATACAATAATGAATCAAGACATCTCGGCAATGTACAGTTGATCTAAATTTATCAAGAATAACAAATCAAGTGAAATATTTACAGTTTAAACAACAGTTAAGCATTCACCCCATGAACAATCGCAGAACTGAAAAGTAAAGTGAAACTGAAAGTAAAGAGTTGTAGTGCAATATTGTAATGGAAGAGTGCTTGAAATGAATATGTTGTAAAACCGATTTTGAAATGCTTCTTGGTTTATTTTAGTTAATTTTATTAATGTTGTTCTTCTTGGATTAAGTTTTAGATCCGGTGGTGTGACTACCCCGATCTAGTTTTTCTCAAACCGAAGAGGGATTGCTGTTGCACTCAACAGGTGGGAGCAAAGCCCACTCCTAGCTCACAGGTCAAACCCCAATGGCCCGGTGCTCACAAGGAGGACGTCGATGCGCCTAGAGACCCCCTTGGTCTACTACCCCTTGCAGCTTCCGAGTCACTGTTTTTAATCAATTCGAAAATCGCCAGATGGATGCCTATTAAACTAAGACTTCCCTTTCCCCTGGTCGTATCTTGGAGTACCCCGGAGGGTGATAACCGAGTAGAGGAGAAGGATGTTGGAAGTTGTTGTTGGTAAGTTTTAATAATAAATTTTAATCTTGATGGTTAAGATGCAAGATTTATTTTAAAGTGATCACCAAGATGACTTGGGAAATAAAGTGTTTGATTGTAGATTGTAGTACAAGAAAAGAAAAATTAGTCTAATTACCTAAGCCCCCACTTCCCCTGCTTTTCATATCTAGCTTGAATTCCCTAAAGGGAGATGACAAATGGATAGAGGATACACAGGTTTTAATGGGTTGTACGATTACTTTAACAGAAAAATAAAATTTGCATAAACAGAAAAAACTTAAACAAATATTAGCCTACTTCCTACTCTACTTCCTACTCTATTTATTATAGATTACAAAAGCTTATAAGCTTTGAAGAATACCCCAAGAGATTCTCTTTGGGGTTTACAATAATCAGAAAAATATGGAAGAGAGGTGAAGATTGGAACCCCTTTTGTGCCGGTTGAAGTTTGAGGAAATTTTGTGTCCTTTTGGGCAGCAACTCTCCTTTAAACGTGCATAACCTGTCAAAAACCAGCGAGCTATTCTTCGCTGGAAATCATAGAAACAACACTAAAACTGTTGTAAAATATTAGCACGATTTACAAATTTACATAAAAAAATATGACAGACAAATATTTCTTACTACTTTGAGCGCTTCGCGTTCTGTCCTCGATCCTTTGAGGTCGGACGTGGGATACCACGATTAAGCTCAAAGTGTAAATAAATATAAGCTGAAATTTATACAATTACAAATTTACAAAAAAATATTCTGAATGTAATAAGTAACAGTAATATGTTATTTAGAGGGCTGGAAAATGAGTTTCCAGCCACCCAAATGATGTGAAAATAGAAGAAATAAAAGGGTAAACTAATATATGAGAGGTTAGGGCCCTAAAACAAGGGTTATATTCACTAAACAGTGAATAAAACTTAGTTTTAAACAAGCCGAAAGTAGATGGCCGAATTGAAAATATTGTCGGAATGATGTTTGGAGAGACCTCCTTGCTTGGATAACCTGCAAATATAATCTATGCCTACAAAATATTGTAATCCTAGAGATGAATACCTAACACTTCCTGCAAAACACTTTGAAAGAAATGTTAAATCATTCACAAGAAAGAGTAAAAACACTTACACTCTTTAATCTCTCCACAAAACACTTTGTGGAGAGCTAACTAGAAAATATAATAAATGCAAACAAGACAAATACAAAGTTACCTCAAGAGTAGTAGATCATGAAAAAATTTGCAGCATAGTATCCCTCCAAAGAAATTTTATTCAATGGCCCAACTTGGGCAAATCTTCAATACAATGGTAGCAAGAATGAGAGCAAGAAATTCCGGCAGCATAACAATAGCATGAATGATTGTGTTTAATGAGGGAGTGAGACCCTGATTAAATAGTTGAGGCAATCCCCAACTCTTTGAAGATAAATGGTTGAGATTAGATCTAGATCTAGGTTAAATCCACACCACTAGAAATAAGTATTTGGCTTTCTATTTTTCTCCATTAATCCACACCCTTGGATTAATTTTAAATCAATGGCTTAAAAGCTTAATCCAAGTCTTAACCATATTAACCCTTAGATCTAGTTTTTAGACTAAATATTCACCATTAGATTAGCTTTTATGTAAATGGAAAAATCATGGGCCCCTTTGACTCAAATTTTAATTTTTTAATTTTTAAACTTTATTTTATCTTTTACTTTTTATTTTTATCTTTTTTATTTTTCAATCTTTTAATCTTTTATTTTCAAGTTTATATTTTTTATCTTTTATCTTTTATTTTATCTCTCATTTTTAATTTTTAATTTTTTGCTTTTATCTTTTATTATTATTATTATTATTTATCTTTTATTTTATTTTTATTTTTAATCTTTTACTTTTTATTTTTTATTTTTAAATTTTTTAACTTTTTAAATTTTTGATCTTTTTTTTTTATTTGTATCTTTTTATTCTTTATTTATATTATTTATTTTTATCTTTTATCTTTTTAATTTTTAATTTTTTGCTTTTATCTTTTATTATTATTATTATTATTATTATTTATCTTTTATTTTATTTTTATTTTTAATCTTTTTATTAAGACAAGAGGGGCACCCCACTTAGGAGATCTTCAGACATTTACTTGGATCACCTCTTAACTAGGCTTTGACTTTAGCCACTTACATCCAAGATAAATTTTTAACCTTAGAGTTAGGCTAAATACACATTTCACCTTAGATTTAATTTTTCAAATTAATATTTTTAAATTTTTCCAATTTTGACTTAGGAAAAATTAAAAAATAACTTGAAAAAATTATATCTTGGCCATGGGGGGGTGAAAAAATTTGGAATAAATTTTCCTAGGCTTAGTAACCCCCAAACCAAATTACCAGGGCATTTTTTTATTTTTTTACTTCAAAATAAAAAAATGTGAATTTTTGACTTAGGGAAATTAAATAATTCCGTAGGAAAAATAGACCCCTCTTGACCAAAATTGGTCTATCTCTTCAACCACTTATCAGAAAGACATGGGACTCGAAGCAGTGGCTTAGGGGGTTTCATAGCAATTTTACCTTGCATTCATAGCCCCTATTACAAAATGCCATGCTTGAGCAATTACATTATTACATCAAAACTTAGTTAATTAACTATCAAGGGGTGAAATTAATTAACTATAAAAAATTAATAAAAATACAATAACATAACGAAACTCCGCAAGACTCTAGACAAATGTCTAGCATGGTCATGAATAACATTTGAAACCTTAGCCACCCCATGGACTTGACTGCTAGAACGCCCGTCACCACTTTGGAGGATTTTGAGTGAAAAACCAAACCGATTAAACTCGTTTATACAACAAGATCAATTGGAAAGGGAAAAAAAACACTCAATGAGGGGACTTCCCTAACAACCAGTTCCATGGTGTGGCATTCGTATCATATGACCCATACTAGCACATAAAATTACATTAATTTTCCCATGCAGGGGAGCGGACATTTCGTTTTACAAAGGGGCAATTGCCCTGCAGAAGTGAAAAATCCTCAGATTTTTCCAAGGTATGACTTGTACAATTATGTACATCTTCATGTACATGGAGTTGCCACCTAGTCGAAATAGGTGGGCAACACACCCTAGGCCCCTTTACAACTTCAAATCATATGATATAACAAAACAATACATCATTAGCCAAGTGGAGGGGGCACCCCTTGGGGGGATTTCCTCACTGGTTGAGCCTTGATAAAATAATCCAGACAACTGTTGACTTAAAATTGTTGAGGGACTGTCCGAGATGCTGAGACACATTATCTGCCAAAATTCCAATCCATTTCCTTGACCCATGAGGCCAAATCGATTTTTTCAGTGAAATTCCTATTTCATTTGTGTTCGTACAATCTATGGAAAATGATAAAATCACCATAACTTTGTCCAAGATGACAACTGGGGAAAATTGAATCCTTTGGATGATCTGGAGACACAGAAGAATGGTATAAGTGACTACTCATACCCCCTGGAACATTGCGCTGCTCTAGGAGGACCCAACATACTGCCATCTGTAATAAAATTTGATCATTTGGTCAATAATAAAGTGATAATAATCATTAATCAAGAGATCTGGGCCAAACTCTCAAAACAGAAATAGCAGTATCAGTCTTGGGCATGTCTGGAACAAATATAGACCATGTTGTTTTCTGAGTCACTACCTTGAGAACCGTGCTTGACTTGGTCAACTGGGTTAACTAGGTCAAAGTACCCAAACTGAAGGTGAGATACTGCATCAATATGATCCTGTAAACATCCACTGTAAGAAATGCTCCAATGGTGTATATCAAAACCAAGTTTAAATCAATCTTATTCATAATCATGGTGACAATAATAATAATAAGAAGAAGATATACTTGTGCTTCTGAAAATTCTTGGAACCTTCTGGAAGTCTGCTTGTTCATGTCATACTTACAAAGAGTAAACAATGTGCTACTGCTAGGTGAGGATGAGAAACAAAGGCTAAGGAAAAAGGTAATGACTTTTGATCGACTTTGACTTTGTGATCTCTCTGAATGACAACCAATACACTCAACCAAAGTGGCATGTTGCTGCCTAAAACACACTTGGACATGGGTAAGTCTCCCAACCGCTGCGTGTGTTCCTGAGGGAAACTTATGAGTTGAGAACCCACTGTCACCTCGGTTCTAAATGACTCCATTTAGACCACAACTCCTAAAGGCCAAGGGGGGTAGTCCCTACTTACTAAGTTCTTTTTTTTTTAATAATGTTTTCTGGGAGTTGTAAATTACAAAAATGACAATCAGCGTGCAATGATGTAAATATTTCAATGTCAAGCAAACCTTTTAACAATCAACCAATAATGTATGAAAGAGAGAAACAATCAAAATGATCAGTGTCGTCTCTACTCGGGCTATGGAGTCACAATAATCAACTTCAAGTAATTTTCTTAAAGCATCCACTCATTTACTTCAACAAATATCAAGAACATGATGACTTCCAATAAATGAGTAAGTTAAAATAAAGTGATTGCAACGTAGAGAAATGTAAATGAGTGTAACAATGTTATGCAAGTGGCCTTCTAAGTTTTAGTAAATTTTATGTCTCTTTTTGACTTAGGGAATTAAGGTGTTTGTTACAAAGCAATGAACTATTTTAGATGTCTACCCCAAGAGACTATCTCCTTTGATTAGAGAGAGAATTTCGGGTGCTCAACATGGGAACACAAGGTTCCCACCTAGCTCCACGGGTCAAACTCGAAACTTGTTGGGTGCTCAACTGGAGGACACAAAGTGCCACGAATACCCCTACGGCCTCTACCCTACTAGCTCCACAGGTCAAGCCACTTTTTCTCCTTTCAAATGAAGATACTTATCTAGGGACCTATTAAACTAGCCAACACAAATCTTCTCCCTTTCTTGTCACCCAGGGTTGGATCAATCGACAAGGGGAGTGGATACGGAGCGAAGATTGGGGCAAAGTTTATTTTAAACGAAATGAAGAACTTAACAATTATCAACAATGCAAGCCAGCACGATATTGCAAGGATGGCATAGCCGAATCACTTGCAAGGTGTGGGCAAATAAAAACGAAAGAAAGAAAGATACAAACCAGTACGATTTTGCAAGGATGGCATAGCCAAATCACTTGCAAGGTGTGGGCAAAAATAAAAAATAAAATAAAAACAAAATGAAACTCTAACTAATCTAAAACCCACGTCAATCAACAATTTCTTATGCAAAGGTGGGCAAGCCCAACTTCTATTGTTAGCAATGGATGGCAAATAAATGAGACTTGATTTAACTGAAAATGCAAAGCAAGAAATCAAGTCCAAGAGACTCTCTTGGACTTGTGACAAAGGATTAAATTTCAGTCTAAAGAAAGAGGTAAAATGAATGAGAAATACCGTGTTTTTCTCTTTCTTGAAATAGTCGTGAAACTCTTCCTTTGGGGTGGCCTTAAAACTCTTCTACGACTAAAATTTGATAGAGTTTTGCCTTGTTTTGTTACTAACCTGTTAAAAACTAGCGAACAGAAAATTGATCAAATGTGCCCAAAATCACTTTGGGAAAGTTAGTTTGTTAGTGCAATATATATACAAAATTTATACAAAGTTTCCAAGAGAATAATGTTGAGAAATTTTGAGTGAATATGAGTAAAAATCAGACTTGAAGATCACAACCAACTAAGACTAAAATGCAGAAATTTTTAAGGAGTTAGTGTGGTCTTTGCTCTTCAAATGGTTGAAGAAGTGGGGCATCTAACCAAAGAATCCCACTCTTCAATCCAGATAACCTGCAACTTGAAAAATAAGCTAAACAAACACAAAGAAAGGTGAGATTCTCACAATGATTAAAGAAATCAAACTATTCAACCAAGAAATGCTTTAAGTTATTGAAAGCAAGAGAGAAAAACTCATAAGATCTACATAAACTAAGAAGATCTTACCAAGGCAAAATAGTTTGCCTCTTTGGCCTCACTTGTATTTGAATGAACTTGAGAAAACGGGAGGAAGTCACCACCCAACAACACAAGATCTCCTCCAAAGTTTTTTATTAAAAATGCCAAATGGCTGGAAATTACAGTAATCTCAAAGAATGAGAGAAAAATGCAAGCATGAGAGTGAGAGTATGAGAGATCCTCTCCCAAACGAGGAAGGGAAGCCTCCTTAAATAGGAAAAATGAAAGAGAGAGGCTCTTTGCTTGTTAGACAAGTGTCACAAGGGAGAGAGGGGGGCGAATTTGCTCAAGGAGGGCAAAACCAAGGTTTGAGATCTCCAATATGGAGAAAGAAACTATCAATTTAAAGCTTTTAACCTTATCGCTATGTCAAATGGGGAAGAAACCACCATAGTGGGGCCATTTCCATTGACTTTAGCTCACCCAACCAATCAAATAGAGAAAGGGGGCACCCCCCTAGATTCGGCAACTCAAAACTTGTTATATGCTTGCTTCGAGGGCCCTCTTTGGGTCTTAAAATTGTCTTAGGAACATAATATAAAAATTAAAACCTTTACTTGGCCACCCCAAGTGACTATAACTCTTTTTCCAAAATTTGGCTCCTTAATTAATTGTCAATTTTCCTGATTTCCATGACTGACCTAGGAAAAGGTGACCAAAACCATAGTAATACTTGTTCAAATGACTTCAAACTTGGCCCAAGGGTGTAGGGGGTCTCATGCCATCTGTCTTGAGTACCCATACCCCTATACAACATTGAAAATGACCAAGTAACCCTCTTTCACATTACAACAAATTGTCTTGAGTGACAATTTTTAATGACCAAAAATTTAAAAAACCTATGCAAAACTTAATGAAATTCCACAAGACTCTGGATAATGTCTAGCATAGCAATATCGAACATTCCTAGGCCCCACTCACCCCATGGACTCGATCACTAGAACACCTTTCACCACTTTGGAGGTAATTTTGAGTGAAAAACTCAAATAATTAAAATCTTTAAAAATAAATTTTAATTATCCAAGTGAAAAAAAACTCGATGAAAGGACTTTCCTAATGACTAAGGCTTAGGTGATTAAGTTACAAAAAACTAGACCTTCATGTTGACACATCCTTACAAAATCCCCCGCAAGGGTGCAGAAATTTCATAAAGAGAAGAAGAGAAGAAGAGCTTCCTCGCTTCATATAATCATTAAATACTTCATTCTTATCTTCAAGGCACGTCCAACATGTGCATGGTACATCGTTGTCCACCTAGTTGGTTTTGGTGGTCAACATTCTGGCTCCAACTGTGGGACGTGTGCTCGATCTGGTCTTCGGGAAAGGCAAGGATACGAGAACTCCAGAATCTTTGGTTCTTATAATCTGTAAAAAGCCCAATGAACCATAGGTTGTTTTATTATAAATGAAAAGAAACCTAAATACAAAAAGAAATGCAGAAAGTAAATGCTCACTTTAAGGAGCTTATTTTCCTGTCCTAAGCAAAATAAAATAATATCTAAGGTAAACTCAAATATCCAGTGAAACCACCTAAGCATTTTATCAACCTTAAAAATATTTGTCTTGGCATTGGTTACCAGCCAAAGCAAGGACACATTTATTAAGAAATGCAAACCTGCGTGATGATCCAGAATGGGAAGGCGAGACGGGGAATCATAAGCATGGATAATGTGATCAAACTGCATCCCAAACTGACAGGTTTTCCCACAGGCTTCTTCTATCCAAGATTGGATAGGACTAATGTACACATTTGTCTGATGAGGCACATCGACTATTTCATCGCACTATTCAACAAGCCTTATCGAATAATAATTCTATGTATAAGTCCCAAGCTGCTCCAAATCATAAGGAACCTCTGTACATGAAGATGAAAGCTGGGGTGGTTCTTCAATTAATTGCACCCAATCTAGATCTTCATTGTACTCTTTCTCCAAGTCTTTATTACTGATACTTGTGCACGACTCTGAATGATAGGGCTTTGAATAATCATATGGAAAATTTGAACATTCACCTTCCACACCAAGATCCCCCAAAGTCTCAAGATCCACACTCCCTTCTCTAGGCATGTCATAGATGGGATTCTCAAAAAGATTTTCATAAGTCTCGTATATTGGATTTTCAATAAAATTCCAACAATCATCATTCCTATCTATGTCAGTTGTGAGAGAGTCTTCATCGCTAGTATCACATTCCTGGATATAACTAACCTCCTCATGTTCACAATGATCCTCCTTAGAAGTTTTGGTTTCAATGGTATTACAAGTAGTAAAACATTCCAAAACTTCATCCCTAAGTGGTGAACATGGAGAGGTGTCGTCATACACATTACAAACTTCATGAATTCCTTCCTAAGTTTAATTATAAGTCTCTATAATGGTTTCTTCTTGAGATGGGTCTGGGGTACAAATGTGTTCATCATCACGGAAATAATCATGAAAAGATCCCCAATCTTCAATATTTTTTGTTGAGGGGTCACAAGGAGGATCTTCAACAATTTGTGAATTTTGATAAACTTCTTCATTGAGATCATCATGAAGACGTTGCTCAATTTGTTCTCTGATCCTTTTTAGTTGGTCGAAGCCCTTCTCTAAAGCAGTCATCATATCTTCTTCACCATTATGCCACCTCTTAAAAAAAAATTCCAAGAGATTTTGAAGGGATGTAATGCTTTTATCAGGAAGACCATAATACCACATCCAAGCATCCTCACTTAGTGTACTAACAAATGCCCGCATCTTATTATCTTGATGAAGTATGTCGACATCATTTACCAAAAATGAAAAAAAATATATGATGTGATAGACAGGTGAATCACCATTTCCAAAAAAAATAGGAAGCGGAACACTTCCCTCCTTTGGAAAACATGGCTCATGGTTTGGAAATTAATGAAAAACATGGCTCATGGCTTGAACACTTCCCTCTTTATTAACAATGCAAGCCAGCACGATTTTGCAAGGATGGCATAGCCAAATCACTTACAAGGTGTGGACAAAAATAAAGAAGAAAATAAAAACAAAATGAAACTCTAACTAATCTAAAACTCACGCCAATCAACAATTGCTTATGCAAAGGTGGGCAAGCCCAACTTCTATTGCTAGCAATAGATGGCAAATAAATGAGATTTGATTTAACTGAAAATGCAAAGCAAGAAATCAAGTCCAAGAGACTCTCTTGGACTTGTTACAAAGGCTGAAATTTCAGCGTAAAGAAAGAGGTAAAAGGAATGAGAAAACCGTGTTTTTCTCTTTCTTGAGATGGCCTTGAAAATCTTCTTTTGGGGTGGCCTTAAAACTCGTTTACAGCTGAAATTTGATAGAGTTTTGTCTTGTTTTGTTACTAATCTGCTAAAAACCAGCAAACAAAAAAATGATAAAATGTGTCCAAAATCACTTTGGGGAAGTTAGTATGTTAGTGCAATATATATACAAAATTTATACAAAGTTGCCAAGAGAATAATGTTGAGAAAATTTGAATGAATGAGTAAAAATCAGACTTGAAGAACCCAACCAACTAAGACTAAAATGCAGAAATTTTTAAGGAGTTAGTGTGCTCTTTGCTCTTCAAATGGTTGAAGAAGTGGGGCATCTAACCAAAGAATCCCACTCTTCAATCCGGATAACCTGCAACTTGAAATATAAGCTAAACAAACACAAAGAGATGTGAGATTCTCATAATGATTAAAGAAATCAAACTATTCAACCAAGAAATGCTTGAAGTCCTTGAACGCAAGAAAGAAAAACTCATAAGATCTACATAAACTAAGAATATCTTACCAAGGCAAAACCTTTTGCCTCTTTGGCTTCACTTTTACTTGAATGAACTTGAGAAAACGAGAGCAAGTCACCACCCAACAACACAAGATCTCCTCCAAAGCTTTTTATTAAAAATGGCCAATGGCTGGAAATTACAGTAATCTCAAAGAATGAGAGAAAAATGCAAGCAAGAGAGTGAGAGTATGAGAGATCCTCTCCCAAATAAGAAGGGGAAATCTCCTTAAATAGGAAAAATGAAAGAGAGAGGCTCTTTGCTTGCTAGACAAGTGTCACAAGGGAGAGAGGGGGGCCCAAGAGAGGGGGGCGAATTTGCTCAAGGAGGGCAAAACCAAGGTTTGAGATCTCCAATATGGGGAGAGAAACTCTCAATTTAAAGCTTTTAACCTTATCGCTATGTCAAATGGAGAATAAACCACCATAGTGGTGCCTTTTCCATTGACTTTAGCTCACCCAACCAATCAAAGAGAGAAAGGGGGCACCCCCCTACATTCGGCAACTCAAAACTTGTTATATGCTTGCTTGGGGGGCCCCCTTTGGGTCTTAAATTTGTCTTAGGAGCATAATATAAACATTAGAACCTTTACTTTGCCACCCCAAGTGACTAGTCACTTTTCCAAAATTTGGCTCTCTGATTAATCGCCAATTTTCTTGATTTCCATGACTGACCTAGGAAAAGGTGACCAAAACCATAGTAATACTTATTCGAATGACTTCAAACTTGGCCTAAGAGTGTAGGGGGTCTCATGCCATTTGTCTTAAGTACCCATACCCCTATGCAACATTGAAAAGGACCAAGTAACCCTCTTTTACATTACAACAAATTGTCATGAGTGACAATTTTTAATGACAAAAAATTTAAAAAACCTATGCAAAACTTAATGAAATTCCGCAAGACTCTAGCTAATGTCTAGCATGGTAATATAGAACATTCTTAGGCCCCAATCACCCCATAGACTCGATCACTAGAACATCTTTCACCACTTTGGAGGTAATTTTGAGTGAAAAACTCAAATAATTAAAATCGCTAAAAATAAATTTTAATTATCCAAGTCAAAAAACACTCGATGAAATGACTTCCCTAATGATTAAGTCTTAGGTGATTAAGTTACAAAAAACTAGACCTTGTTGACACATCCTTACAAAATCCCCCGCAGGGCTGCGAAAATTTCATAAAGAGAAGAAGAGCTACCTTGCTTGATATAATCATTAAATACTTTATTCTTATCTTCAAGGCACGTACAACATGTGCATGGTACATCGTTGTCCACCTAGTTGGTTTTGTTGTTCAACATGGCATATACATGATAGATAGCAATAGGGGATGGAGTGTCTCACAAATGGATAAAGTGCTTGGGCTTGTTTCCTTCAGACTCTAGCAAGTTTTCCTTTGCACTTACTTGCAACATTGGTCAATCTTCAAAGGCAAGTGCCCTGGAAGCCTTCTGGGCTCCAATACTGACAAAGACACAGCATTTGCAAGCTAATCTCACCTTGTTGCATGTGGGGAAAATGAGCCGAACAAAATACAAAGAGTGAGTGCTCATCCTTTGACCATTAACCTTTTATCAATACATTTCACATTTCACATAATATAGTAGCCAACCTACAAGAGCAGGTGTCCTGAAAAGCCTTCTGGGCTCTGGTAAATGATTAAGGCCTAGACTTGTTGCTAGCGAGCAATCCATAGCCTCGACAGGTTTGCCTCTCCCTGTTGCCCCTGTGGAGGGAAGATGAGCCTTACATTAGACAAAGAATGAGTGCTCAACCCCTTGGCCACTGACTACCTTTTAAAACATTTATACTTTTGCATCATTTAGATATAGCTTTTATGTGTTTTGATGATTTAGTGTTTAGCAACACTATTTGGTGGAGCACTTGTTTTGAGAACTAAAGGAGAACTTCCTAGTGATCCCAGCCACAATGGCCAAGCCACATACTTCATAGCCAAAGACACATAACAACATGGAGTCTATCATGTACAGGGGTCAAGACAGGGAAAAGATATTCAATCTCACAAGTTTCAAACAGTCTAAGTCATGGGATGAAATTCGTAAATGGATTAACTTGATGTACGGGGACATGTGACACATGGAACAAAGAAAGAGCTAAGTTTACTCTTTGTACAAGCATGGCATGAGCAATAGTATTAACATCAAGTCCCTTGATTAATCATAACACAAGTTTAAGCATTAGTTCATATAAGCATAGGTCACCATAATCATCCTAACATGACAAGCATAGGTGTTTGGCATACATCATAGAGCAAAACAAAACCAAAGAAGCATATACATGATCTCACCATATATACATGTCTCCAACTAATAAGTCCCCTCTGTAACTGTGTGTACCATATATGATTTGTTGTTCTACGTAAATGAACCAGGTTATCACTAAAAGCATCTGAATGAACTCATGAATTTCAGTGCTGGCAAGGAAAGTCTGATGAACAAGGCTATGGAATGGCTGAAGCTGTAATGATCCATGTTGAAACCCCATGTGAAAAGTATCTTGGAATAGAACAAGAAATAAGTATGTATGCTGCATCATGGTAGCCCAACTTCAAATGTATATGTGATAACATTTGGCTCCCACTGGGACAAGTGCTCTAATGAAGAGAGTGCTTGAGAACCTCAGAAATCTTTGGTCTGCAACACCATCAACAACAAATAATCTAGCACTTCCAGCTTTTTGCTTCCTTTCCAGATATTACCTGTTATATGTGCACATGGAAGCAAGAAATACCAGAGCAGCATCAATGGGAAAAATATATGCGAAAATGAAACAACAGAAATAATGCTGGAAAATAGAATGCTAGAAAGCAAATTCTACTCTAAACAACTTCAAATAGAATTAGACTATGTAAAGACTCAGGGCACATGCAAAACAGAAAAGACTCAACTACTGCTAAGAGAGCTTATTCATTCCTACCTACCATATTCTAACCAATCAGGCAAGTGCCAAGTAAAATCATAGATCCAATGCAACCACTTCTTGAACAAATCAATTGATCTTTCCTTACAGTTAATGATACAACAAGTTAGAGACAGTTTGGAAGTAATGTGAAAAGAAATTGAAGCCATTTTGACTTGTTGCATGTGAATGAGAGAAAGACATGGATAGTATGGAATAAAATCATGCTAGGGTTGTGAATGATTTTTGCAAATTTCATCCATCAAGATACTGATACGATCATAAAAGAGGCACGAGTTTGTTCTTGATGGAAAAAGGCAATATGACTCATAATTCAACCACTTTAGGCAATTCTTGAATTCTAGGAATGATTGCAAGATCTAAAACAAGATCAATATCCACACATTTAACCAATACATCCTGATTAAGGATTGGATGATGAATTTTATCGATACCATTAAGACAAGGATGTTTTTAACCAGGTTCATTTACAATCGTATCATAATTATCATGTGATTGTTCTTCTTCCAAGATGTGATTAAAATTATCATCAACTAGACAGGGAATATCTTCAATAGATTCACAAATGAGAGAATCATTTATAGATGGCTCCTGATATCGATCATTTTGTTTTCCCTCATTATCTATGCCTTCTTGAGCTAATGATGAAAACATTTTAATAATTTCTTCTTCTATATCAACATCAAGGTCATAATCCTAAAGGGTCGACACTTGCTCATCATCATTCTCTCGAGTTAAAGGATTATTCAAAAGCACACTCAAAGCAAGATTGAGCGAGGAGGAATCAATTGGATAAGAAAAATTTTCAGTTATCTTATTATGGTTATCTTGATCATCTTTATCAGCTTCATCCTCAACAACACAATCATTATTTGGTCATAATCCTAAAGGGTCGACACTTGCTCATCATCATTCTCTCGAGTTAAAGGATTATTCAAAAGCACACTCAAAGCAAGATCGAGCGAGGAGGAATCAATTGGATAAGAAAAATTGTCAGTTATCTTATTATGGTTATCTTGATCATCTTTATCAACTTCATCCTCAACAACACAATCATTATTTGGATGTATGGATTTATCAATGTTTTTACCCCATTCTTCTCTTAATAAATCAATGAACATGTCGTATCCGGTGATGGATCCTGGTGCTAACGTATATAACCAAAAATTGGCATTACCTCCTAGGGCTCGCATATAGACATCTTCATGCTCTGCACCCAGGGATTCCATATAACCCCAAAAAGCATCCAAGTGGATTTCAATTGATTTGATTGAATTTGCAAAGAAACAAGGCAACCCTTCACTGTATCTTTTTGGCATAGGATGAGGCGCCTCATATACTTGAGAGAAGTCAAAGCGGGATAAAAGCTGTTTTTTAATCTTGGTTGGATTCTCCTTGATTTCTTTGAAATATTGGAGGAATAAATTCGAGTTCATTATGACTTATGGGATGGGTTCGCTTATCAATGGAGTCACGTTGTGGAGTCACTAGGTGAATGGATTATCGTGTTCACCAAAAAGAAATGTCGTAGGAGAGATACAAACAATACAGTGATTGTGCAGAATTAAATAATCGAAAATGCAACCATTGGATTTAAAACTAGATGTGATATGAATGGATATAAATAGTAAAAGCACTCACAGACACCGAAGGTACATAAAATGAACCAAGGTAAGCCTCTACCTCCCCAACAACGGCGCCAAAAATGTTATCACGGATCTTGTAGATGCCCCGATAGAGAAATCCAATACAGGATGGCAGAGGGGACAAGCAACCAAAGTTGTGACCTACGAAAACCCTAACCCCAAAAGATGGATGGTTGTCATGTCGGTTAGCGATTCCTTCGCTTTATGCCACTAGAGAAGCCCAAGTGACAAAGGGGGAGACCCAGATCAATCCTGAAAGAAAAGATCTAAGACAACACTAGATTAGACTCCTGACGGAGAATACATAAGGTGAGTGCCCGAAACCCCAGATTATACGGATAAGCCACAAATTAAGGATACTTGAGTAGGGTGGTTATTCTAGACTAGGAATGTTACTCAAGTGAAAGTATCAGGTGGCTTATGAAGATTATAATCGTATCTAGGATTTTAGTGTGTCGGTTCAAATGATCAAACCCGAACCCTGGGCGGATTTAAGCTGATAATTGAGAAATCCCTAGGGCGTAGTTGATTTTGAAAATTATGGCTTCCTACACAATAACTTGGATGTAATATTCGACAGTATAGAAAAATCCAAGCAAAAGGAACTGGTAGCCAGATAGAGAGGGGTTCTTTCTCTCCTAGAGATCAGTTCCTGAGAGTGGAAAAATGGAGTATGTGGTTGACGTCTAGGAAGGAGAGGATGTTTTGAAGGATGGCCAACAAAACCCAAATCGCTGAATTTGCAGATTTCCAGTACAAATCGATCTGGTGATTTTTCCTAAGTCCAAACAAGGGTTTTTCGGTAAAATCAGTGATGGGCAATGCATACAGAAATTAAAAGTGGGAGAATTTACCTATGAGACGTACCTAGATCTTGTAGATGACCTCATAAATGATGAAGAACGTTGCTTTCTTGATTAAATTATCATTTTTGAGGAAGATCTTGTTGTTGTTGAGCTTCAGCCAATCGCCCTAACGCCTCCTTTAACCTGTCAAGCTGGAGAAAATCAAATGGTAAGACAGATGAATGAGATCTACAGAATAGGGAAATGACAGGAAGTAAACAATCATAGAGAAAGAGATACTCGAACCGAACACCCAAGAGTCGGGGCATTGGTGAGTTTCTGCATAGAGGCGCCCTCTTCCCTAGCGCGCCTCCTTTCCTGCATATGAGATGTGTAAAGGAAAATATGCAAGATCTATCTCAAAGCAAACTCAGTACAAAAAAGCAATAATGTCAATCATCAAATCATCAACTCGTTTACAAAGAACTCAGAAAGTACTCCCAGACAAATCTATTTATTCCAATTCCGGTGTCGAAGCTTATGAAATACAATGGGGGGGTCACCTTTCTTAAATTGTTTGAGAGAGATGTAAACTCTAACTCACTTTTGCATCCAACGGTTGAGATTATAACATCATCAATGGTGGAGATCAATACATGGATCAAGTGACCAAGTCAAAAGAGGGGGCGCACTTTGCTCAAGGACACCTCCCTAGAGTGAAAGTCACATTATAACATAAGATGTGACATGATAATACATAGGAGGGGGTCACTAGAGGATTAATTCAACCCAATCCCCTTTACAACTTCAAACCATATGATATAACAAAACAATACATCATTGGCCAAGTAGAGGGAGCGCCCCTTGGGGGGATTTCCTCACAGGCTGAGCCAAGATAAAATAATTCGGAAAATTGTGGACTGAAAACTGCTGAAGGACTGTCCGTGATGCTAAGACACATCATCTTCCAAAAGTCCAAGCCATTTCCTTGACCCATGAGGCCAAATCGATTTTTTCAATGAAATTCCTAATTCTTTTTTGTTGGTACAATCTCTAGAAAATGATAAAATCACCATAACTCTATCCAGGATGAGAATTGGGGAAAATTGACTACTCTAGATTATCTAGAGACACAAGAGAATGGTATAAGTGACTACTCATACCCCTTGGAACGCTGCACTGCTCTAGGAGGACCCAACATACTGCCATCTGTAATCAAATTTGATCATTTGGCCAATAATAAAGTGATAATAATCATTAATCAAGAGATATGGGACCAAACTCTCAAAACTGAAACAACAGTATTGGTCCTGGGCATGTCTAGAACAAATATAGACCATGTTTTCTGAGTCATTTCCTCGGGAACCGTGCTTGACTTGGTCAACTGGGTTGACCAGGTCAAAGTACCCAAACTGAAGGTGAGATACTGCATCAATATGATCCTGTAAACATCCAGGGCAAGAAATGCTCCAATGGTGTATATCAAAACCAAGTTTAAATTAATGTTATTCATAATCATGGTGACAATAAGAAGAAGAAGAAGAAGATATACTTGTGCTTCTGAAAATTCTTGGAACCTTCTGGAAGTCTGCTTGTTTATGTCATACTTACAAAGGGTAAACAATGTGCTACTACTGGGTGAGGATGAGAAACAAAGGCTAAGGAAAAAGGTAATGACTTTTGATTGACTTTGACTTTGTGATCTCTTTGAATGACAACCAATACACTCAACCAAAGTGGCATATACATGATAGATAACAATAGGGGATGGAGTGTCTCACAAATGGATAAAGTACTTGGGCTTGTTTCCTTCAGACTCTAGCAAGTTTTCCTTTGCACTTATTTGCAACATAGGTCAATATTCAAAGACAGGTGCCCTAGAATTCTTCTGGGCTCCAGTACTGACAAAGACACATCGTTTGCAACCTAATCTCACCTTGTTGCATGTGGGGGAAAATGAGCCAAACACTATACAAAGAGTGAGTGCTCATCCTTTGACCATTAACCTTTTATCAATACATTTCACATTGCACATAAGATAGTAGCCAACCAACAAGAGTAGGTTCCCTAGAAATCCTTCTGGGCTCCAGTAAATGACTAAGGCCTAGATTTGCTACCAGCGAGCAGTCCATAGCCCCGACGAGTTTGCCTCTTCTTGTTGCCCCTGTGGAGGGAAGATGAGCCTTACATTATACAAAGAATGAGTGCTCAACCCCTTGGCCACTGACTACCTTTTAAAACATTTATACTTTTGCATCATTTAGATATAGATTTTGTGTTCCAATGCTTTAGTGTTTACCAACATTGTTTGGTGGAGCACTTGTTTTGAGGACTAAAGAAGAACTTCTCAGTGAACCCAGCCACATACTTCATAGCCAAAGACACTGTTATCACACATATAGTAATCGGGCTACCATATTCTATTTTTTAGATTCCAATACACTTTCCAGCCAGTTCCCTTACATATGAGATGTTGAGACGAGTATCTATGATGGATCATTATTTGATGATGGACTATAGTACTTTCTCATGCCATGACTGAGTCTCAGGACACTCAGATTTGAGGACTGATGTAGCCATTTAGCCATTCACAGAGTAGTAAGTATTGCCTAGAGTTGCAGCAGAAGTTTTTCATTAGACATATGTTGTTTCAGATTGGTTATCTACATGTATATGACTCGGTAGATATTATCTTGTGTTATGGTTATTATTGCTTTAATACTCATTCTTGTGACATGTCTTAGCATTTAGTGTCATGATCTAGCGGTCATATAAATATGTGGACTTGGATGTATTGATATTATGTATGTATGTCCCTACCTTGACCTGGAAATTCTTGACCCATACTCATTGGTCTTACCCTCCTTAGGGAGAATAGAAGTGATCATTCCCACCATATTTTGGCTTGCTAGTGTTGGCTTCATTGTTCACTATCTCTAGCCATCCATTACCTTCCAGTTATGTTTTTAGCCGAACATACTACTTGACTTGTGGCATGGAGGACCTTTCCCCACTAGAGTCTCTGTGTTGTACAAGCTTCCCTATTTATTTGTTTCTCGGCTCTGAGTTGCCTAGGTTGTGTTGGCTAAACCTAAAACAAATAGCACTGCCATCAACACAATGTATTTGGAAATGAAATGAATATCTTATAAAAAAGTCCATTCATGAAAAGTAGTGTTTTTTAACATACATGAATGCAAAGGCAAGCCTAATGAAATTGGCTATGAAGTATATTGAAATGAATATTTTGTGAAAATCGATTCATGAAAAGTAGTGTTTTTAAGCATACATGAATGCATGAAACCTCAATAATAAAATCCCTATAATTAATGCATGGACCAAAGCTATGGAAATTCAAAGGCCCAAAAAGCAATGGTTCTTAAAAAGTTATATCTAAAGATTGTTGGCCTCACTTGTATTTGATTTTGATTGTGAGCATTTGTCAAGGTGAATAAGCACCTCTGAACGTAACTTATCCATTTGTGAGATACTGCCATCCTCTGTGTTGGTGCTTGTCCAACATATGCTAGAGTGAATATCCTCTTTCCATATCCAAAGTGCCATAGTGTCAAGTTGGTAGTCACCCTTTATCCTAACCATTTGATTTCTAGCCCCCACCCTTCACTAACAAATTGATTACAACTATGAAGTGAGTATGGTCTTGAAAGTCTGGTCTGAGTTATAATTAATTAAAGAAACTCTATATTTGGTTGATAGATCGTCAGTGAAATGATTGCTACTTGTTATAATTGTTATTTGAATGATTTGTAGAGCATGTCTTAACCTAGAAACACTTGCAACAGATTGATGTATCCTGGGTTATATTATTGATTATTTGATTAGTTACAGAATATTATTTTATCTGCCTAGGCATATTGGATATTGTACCTAATCATGCAGAGATCTGTAGCGTGTATGAGTATGCACCTTAGATGGATTTGGGTTCCCTGAGTCCAATGAGACAATTTGTTTTCAGTTCCAGGCAGTTACAGTGATGATTTGTCTCGGTATACGATTCTGATGCAGTTTTGCCATGCTAAGTGGCATGTCAGAGAAGAGAGGTGATTTGATTGATTCACCTAGGGAGTTGTATGAGGAGGGGGTGGTCCAGCCACTTGTTTTTACCATTTTACCCCCCTCCCAGAGAACTTGGTGGGCTCAGTTTGACAACGCTGGCACTCTAGGAGGCAGTTTGGACCATATCACGTTTTTTGAGGCAGATTAAAAACAATAAAAATGGCTACTAAAGAATTCGATTTGGGCTACTGAGGCAAGGAAATGGCATGGGATGAGTTTTGATGATGAGGGTGATGTCTTCCACTCCTCCAGCAGTTTCAGCTCTTGGATGGACCCACATCCATCTCTTCGGCATATTTTATTATTTTCTGGAGCTTTTGGAGGCTCACGATTTCCTCAGAGAGGCACTATTTTGCATTTAAAAACTATATTTATTTTTATTGTGCCATGGGGACACACTAGGGGTGTTATTTAATACCTCCTGCACCCACCACGAGCTTTATTCATTTTTATTGAGTGGGATCTCCTCTCCTAGGGTGATTTAGTCCATTGATATATTATATTATTGTATTGATCCATGTACTTTATGTTGAGCTCATCTCAACCGTTGATTAGAATATTTTGATCTTTTAATCTTAGCCATCCATTTGAAAGGTGGTTAGGAGTTTGTTATCTCTCATTCCTATTTAAAGGAGAGAGATTCTCATTGTAAAGTGGTGGAAAGATCTAGAGATTTTTTGCTTTGGGCTATTGGAATAAAAATACTTTCTTGAGCATCTCGGATGTTGGAATTGGAATGCTTGTGGTGATTGTAAATGCTTCTTCCTCTACACCGACATACATTGGTGGCCATCTTGATTATATCTTCGGCTAACATTGTTTTGTAGGCAAAGAAGACGTTTTGGAGGGGTGCAAATTGGTGGGGAGGCCTACCCTTCAAGCTTCAAGAGGACGTTTTGGGTGACAGAGAGTTGTTTTGTCTTTTGTACCAACAATTCATGTTTCTCGTCTCTTTGTATGCATCTCTTTCCATTCTTGATTGATTGATTGATATTTGTATCCTTGATTGACAGGAATAGGAAAAATGATTTGGTTGAAGGAGGCAAAATGTTGGCAAGAAGGGCTCATCAAAGTTTGGCATTTAATCTTTGTGGGAAGTAATCATCGTCACAAGCCTCTTCCATTTTCTTCTTTTAGGTATGTTCCATGAGGTATGAAATTCTTCTATCATATCCATCTATTCTCTTAGATCTCAAAACCCTCATTGATTAAAACCCTCATTTTTCACTTTTTTTAGATCTACTTAGATCTAGCTTGTCTTTGGGAATAATAGAAAGAACTCACCTCTATTGCATCCATGGCAATTCAAATCTATAGTTTGGTGGCAATCAGGCTTCATTTGACACATTTTCCAAGGCACTTAGCCTTCGTTGGGTGAGGTCGCACTCCTTGGTTGGGTGAGCTTTGCTAGTTCTCTCACTTGGGTAGGTGAGATCATGCTTGATTTGCACTCCTCTCATTGAATAACCTACCCCTAGTGCTTCACTCTGATTTTTTCCTTGTGGGCCCCATTTCTCATTTTGAGGGTTGTGCCCCACTTGGGTCATTGAGTGATGCATTTTCAAGATTAGATCTATGGAGATCTAGCCTACCTTGGGGCATGCCACTTAAAACCCACCTTAATAATTTCCTTAACTACCCCGATCTACAATTTGGCATAATTTGGACTCCATTTTCCCCTACATCTAAAGGCACTAGTCTCCTTGGGTCAATTCACACTCCTTGGGGATTGTGTCATATGCTAAGATCCCATATGTGGGTGTGTCTAATTTACCTTGGATCCATAGATCCACATCATCAAACACTCGTTAGCACCATATCACCCCTAATTTGACCTTGTGGGACCCATTTGAATCATTTCCCTATTTTAAGGAAGTGGGCCCTACTTGTGTATTTCATGGTGTTAGATCTATCTCTTTGGTCCTCCTAGGTGGCCTAACTCATTCATTGGTTGAAACATTCATAATATCTTAAGCCTCTTCTACCACTCTTAAACTCTTAGGCTCACCTAATCTTGCATTGGTTTCTGTAACTCAATTTACACACTCCCCTATGAACCTTTACTTTGGCTAATCTTTTTTGATTGGTTATAGGGTCTCCCCCTTGGTTGTGATTCTTCATAATCTAAAGTGAAGAGTGCCTTGGTTGACATGACTCCCAACTTGCATTGGGAACTATTGCACTTCTTGGGTCACCTCTTTAGTTGTCCATCACCTCTATCGTCCTAGATGGGATACCTTTAGGAACAACTACAAGTTGTGTGATAACAGACACATAACAACATGGAGTTTATCATGTACAGGGGTGAAGATGGGAAAAATATCTTCAATCTCACAAGTCTCAAATAGTCTACGTCGTGGGATGAAATTCATAAATGGATGAACTAGATGTACAGGGACAGGTAACACATGGAACCAACAAAGCACTAAGGTTTACTCTTTGTACAAGCATGGCATGAGCAATAGTTTTAACATCAAGTCCCTTGATTAATCATAACACAAGTTCAAGCAATTAGTTCATATAAACATAGGTCACCATAATCATCCTAACATGACAAGCAGAGGTGGTTGGCATACATGATAGAGAAAAACTAAACCAAAGAAGCATATACCTGATCTCACCATATATACCTGTCTCCAACTGATAAGGCCCCTCTGTAATTGTGTGTACCTATAGGATCAGTTGTTTTGCTGAAATGAACTACATTATCACTGAAAGCATCTCAATGGACTCATGAATCTTAGTCCTGGCAAGGAAAGTCTGATGAGCAAGTCTCTGGAATGGCTGAAGTTGTAACGACCCATGCTAAAACACCATTGGAAAAGTAGCTTGGAATAGAACAAGATATATTTTGTATGCTGCATCATGGTATCCCAACTGCAAATGTATATGTGATAACAAATACTTATGGTAAAGGTACCCTGGGTGTTGAAAGAATAAACATGGTAAGAAAGGATGATGATTATATGCTTATTTTTTTATGGGAGTAGGTAGTTCTGATTCTGAGGATGAAGATGATGTTAGGTTTAGACAAGAGCTTATTCATTAGCAACTGATAGGGGAAGTTATGGATTGTAATGTTGAACATTTTTCTGAGGCCCCTAATCATTTTGAAGACCCTGAATCAACCTTACATGTTGAGGCCTTTTCTGTAACAAATGATATACCAAATACTCTGATTAGAAGAATCGTTCATTTAATGATCCAGTTGTATCTTCATCCATTAACCGACGCAGGTATTCCTATGGTATTAAGGTGATTGTTGAGAATCGTTCATTTAATCATATTTTGGCAAGACAGTCATGAAACCTTTGGATGGGACCACTAATCGTAGAAAGATTTGAAGGTAATGTGTATTTTTTATCTACTGAAGATGGTTGCAATTTCAAAATTCCTGTAAATCGAGTTTAATTAAAGGACGATGTCCCTGGCATGACTTAGCACATCATCCTTTCACCATCAGTAGAGTAGGTAGGATTGAATAAGCTCTATGAGCAGTAGTTGAGTCTATCTTTCTGTCTAATTGATGTATGATTCTTTTAGTTACCGAGTTGTGTCTATGTTTAGTTCATTTACTGCATTTGAAATGATTAGATTAGAAGTTACTTTTCAACATTTTATCTTCCAGTATTGTTTCTGTTAGTTTATTTTCGCATATCTATTTTTCCCATACATGTTATTCTGGTATTTCTTGCTTCCATGTGCGCAAATAACAGGTAATATTTGGAAAGCAAGCAAAAAGATGGAAGTGTTAGATTATTTTGTTGTTGATGGTGCTGTGGACCACATATTTCTGAGGTTCTCAAGCACTCTCTTCATTAGAGCACTTGTCCCAGTTGCAGCCAAATGTTATCACATATACATTTTGCAGCTGGCATACCATGATGCAGCATATAGACTTATCTTTTATTCTATTCTCGGCTATTTTTCACATGGGTTATTAGCATGGATCTTTACAGCTTCAGCTATTCCAGAGCCTTATTCATCATATTTTCCTTGCAAGGACTGAGATTCATTAGTCCATTGAGATGACTTCAATGATGACCTAGCTCATTTCATTAGAGCAATAGATCAGATATGGTACACCGTAGTCACAGAGGGGCCCTATTAGATGGAGACAAGTATATATGGTGAGATCGGGTATATGCTTCCAAAGTTTGAGTTTGTTCTATGATGTATGTCAAACACCTATGCCTGTCTTGTTAGGATGATTATGAGGACCTATGCTTATATATATACTAATGCTTAAACTTGTGCTATGAATAATCAAAGGGCTTGCTGTGAATATTGATGCTCATGCCATGCTTGTACAAATAGTAAACCTTAGTGCTAGGTTGGTCCCATATGTCACTTGTTCCCGTCCATCCAGACCATCCGTTGTTGAAATTCATCCCATGACTTTGAATGATTGAGACTTGTGAGATTGAAGATCTTTTCCCCATATTGACCCCTGTACATGATAGACTCCATGTTGTTTTGTGTCTCTGGATATGAAGTATGCGGCTTGGCGAGTATGGTTGGGTTCATAGGGAAGTTCTCCTTTATTCCTCAAAACAAGTGCTCCACTAAACAGTGTTGATAAACAATAAAGCATCGGAAAGCATAAAAGTTATATCTAAATGATGCAAAAGTATAAAAATTTTAAAAGGTAGTCAATGACCAAGGGGTTGAGCACCCATTCTCTGTATAATAGAAGGCTCATCTGCCCTCCACAGGGGCAGTAGGGAGAGGCAAACTCGTCGGGGCTATGGACTGCTCGTTGGCAGTGGGTCTATGCCTTAGTCATTTACTGGAGCCCAGAAGGCTTTCCAAGGCACCTGCTCTTGTAGGCTAGCTACTATCTTGTGAAGAAAGAAATTTATTGAAAAAATAAGATCAATAGTGAAAGGATGAGCACTCACTCTTTGTATAGTGTTTGACTCATTTGCTCCCACAGGGAAACAGGGTGAGACTATCTTGCAAACGTTGTGTCTTTGTCAGTACTAGAGCTGAGAAATCTTCCAAAGCACCTGTTTTTAAAGATTGATATATGTTGTAAATAAGTGCAAAGGAAAAATTGCTAGAGTCTAGAGGAAACAAGCCCAAGTACTTTATCCACCTATGAGACACCTCCATCCCCTATTGTTATCTGTCATGTACATGTCATTTTGGTTGAGTGTATTGTTTATCATTCGGAGAGATCACTTAGTCAAAGTCAGTCACAAGTCATTTCCCTTTACCTATCCTTTATTTCCATCCTCACCCAGCACTAGCACATTGTGTACACTTTATAAGTATAGCATGAACAAGAAAAACTTCCAAAAGGTTCTAAGATTTTTTAGAAGCACATGTATATCTTGCTTACTATTAGTATTGTTGTCACCATGATTATGAATAACATGATTTAAGCTTGGTTTTGGCATACACCATTGGAGTATTTCTTACCCTGGATGCTTGCAGGATCATATGGATACAGTTTCTCACCTTCAATTTGGGTACTTTGACCTAGTCAACTTGGTTGACCAAGTCAAGCACGATTCCCAAGGAAATGACTCAAAAAACAGCATGACTTATATTTGTTCCAAACATGCCCAGGACCAATACCGTGGTTTCAGTTTTGAGAGTTTGGCTCCAGATCTCCGAATAAGTGATTCTTATCACTTTATTACTTGCAAAATGATCAAATTTTATTACAAATGGCAATGATTTTGGTTCTCCTAGAGCAGTGTAGTGTTCTAGGGGGTATGAGTAGTCAATTATACCATTCTTCTGTGTCTCTAGATCATCTAGTGCAATCAGTTTTCCCCAATTCTCATCTTGGACAGAGTTATGGTGATTTTATCATTTTCCAGAGGATGTACCAGCAAAAATGAACTAGGAATTTCACTAAAAAAATCGATTTTGCCTCTTGGATCAAGTAAATGGATTGGAATTTTGGCAGATGACATGTCTCAGCATCTCGGAAAGTCCTTCAATAGTTTTTAGTCAGCATTTTTCCAAATTATTTTATTTTGGCTCAATTACTTTCTGAATTATTTTATTTTGGTAGAGGGCTTCTTTAAAAGTTGTCATGGTTAATTTTAAACTGTTATTACTTATTGTTAAATGCAATAAACAATAGGACATAAAACTACTCATCTTAGTTAACATTGAATATATATATATAAGAGATGCTTTCTTATAGAAACAGGAAGAAACAATGCATAAGCTTCTTGAATGTGGTTAAAATACATACATTTAATTGCTACAAGGTAGATTATAGTTCAATCTATTTTATGGTCAACTAGTTAAACTATACTCCAAGTTTTTTCAAATACATATTTATTTACATACTAATATATATTAAGTTGTTGTAGTGAAACCAGTAAACTTTGATAACTAAATCAAAATAGTACAAGTTAATCATATACACAAGAAGATGTGTCATTTACCACATCACGCAAGACATATCTTTGGCACAAGATGTCTATGATGTGTTAGTCAATATTTTAGTCAATATGTTCTTGATGTTCTCATTGTATCGTTCTCATGCATATGAATCATGTTCTTTAGAAATGCTTTTAATTTAGAAATCTACTCAATAGTTAGATGTATGAGATAAATAGGAAATTTGGGACTTGTTAGAAATTTGATATCTATATCCAACAAATCTTCTTGATTTTCTCTTTTTTGTTGACAATATGCGTATAGCATAGAATATAATCCACTAGCATCATTGTTGATTAAAAATATGAAAAAAAACAACCATTGTCAATTTATTTGAATCTTAGCACTGAATAACATTGTCACTAATAAGTATTAAATCAATAATTGTTTATGTACATGGGTATAAATATCAACAACAATTAAATATGAACAAGCATAAAATAAAATATTTTAAAATTAAGTGAACCCAATGTGTGTGCAGAAAAAGAGGTGTCAAGATGATAAGTGTGCATCAAAAGAAATTATTACAATAGGTTAATATTTAAAACTATTTACGACTTCATTTATTTTATCTTTCCATATGCCCATTTGGAATAGGTTTTGATATATAATAATAGATTTTAATTAAAACAAATGGGAAAGCAAAATGACATTGTCGTTGTTTTAATAATGATACTTCTATGTGTTTAAGATAAAAGCTAGTACAACCTCGGATGCAAGTGTGCTTATGACAACTGACGGATGTCAAGTGCATATGACAGCTGACCGGTGTCACGTGCAGGACAAGAGGCCTCAGGAGGAGAGGCCAAGTGACAAGATGGAAGGTACCACCTAGCCCTCCCCCCAGGCATAATATATGTCACAAAGTTACAACGCAATGCAGGTAGACGGCTTCAAAGCTGCGATTCACCACAACAAATCCGTCTGGCATATCACTGAGATAGTGATGCATATCTTGACCCCGAACTAGGCGATCCATTCGGCAATCCATGATGAGCTTCCTTCCTCTGCAGTGATGAGGGATGAGCATCCTTCTCGTCTGATGAAGCACCATGCACATCCGGTCAAGCACAAGGCACAACATGCCCTTCCTCCCTCGAGCTAGGCTTCTAGTAGGCATGCCATGCCTAAAGCTAGAGCTGACGTGCAACTGTGAGATCGGAAGAGTGATAGTAGGCTTCCAGCCTGGAGATTGCTTGGAATTCAGGGCAATAGGCTCGACGGTCGTAAAGTTTCTCACTGCCTCCCAAGCACGAGCTGTAAGAGGACGATGATGAAGCCTCAACATGCCACCAAATCTAAGTTGTGCCTAGGAAACATTACACTCAGTTATTGTCTCAGACTAGGGTTATCAATTCTTGAAGCCTCAAACTTGGAGGTGCAAACCTTGCACATGGAGTCCAGCTACAGTGCGCCTCAGCACCAGCACGCCTTAGACGACCTTGAGCATAGACCCCGACACTAGCGTGCCTTGAAGATGACTTCAGGATGAGATAGCAGACATGAGGTTGATTGGGAATCCCTCTTCCAAAAATAGGCTCCTACTCACATTCGCAATTCAATTGCAGCCATGGAGGATGAAATTTTTGGTGAATTCAGGCTCAAACTTGGGCATGATATCACCATGTCCAACTATTAGAGACTGAAGTTTATCTTGGCCAAATCCATGAGCAAAAGAGAAAGTTTTGGAGAGTGCGTGAACCTCACGGTCAACACCTTCAAAGAGGATGCTGAGAAAGGGCTAATTCACATGAAAAGTCTCATGCAACTCTCTGAGCCCCCTTTTAGTAGAGAAAATAAGGATGATAAGGATGGAAGCACCAACAAAGCCCTGGAGGATGAGGTTGAATCCTCCAGGAGGTTCTAATTGCTCTGCTTTGTTTTGTTTGTGATGCTCCCCACAAGTCTCTCCTCCTCTTATGTCATCTTCTTAAGTTGTGATGTGTTGTCAACCTTCAATGGTTGGGCAGCTGTAGTTATGTCTAGATGCTCGATATGGACCATTTTGCACACCTTCCTCAGGTGGTTCCATAGCCATGGCTTGACTCCATGTTCATGTAGCAAGCCCGATTATGTAACTCTCTTTTTAATATGAAATAGAAGGACCGTCTATCTTACTTACAAGAAAAAAGATAAAAGCTAGTACATAAGTGGTGGAATGCTGAAATTTTAATAACCTTACTCTTAAGTATCTAAGATAAAATTTATTACACAAGAAATAGAATGACAAATTACATGTTATAAATGCATTATTGTTAATTGGATATTAGAATATTGAGGATATTGTTGTTATTTTAATAACCATACTTTTATGATTTAATAATGATACTTCTATGTAATTAAGATAAAAGCTAGTACATAAGTGGTGGAATGCTGAAATTTTAATAACCTTCCTCTTAAGTATCTAAGATAAAATTTATTACACAAGAAATAGAATGACAAATTACATGTTATAAATGCATTATTGTTAATTGGATATTAGAATATTGAGGATATTGTTGTTATTTTAATAACCATACTTTTATGATTTAATAATGATACTTCTATGTAATTAAGATAAAAGCTAGTACATAAGTGGTGGAATGCTGAAATTTTAATAACCTTCCTCTTAAGTATCTAAGATAAAATTTATTACACAAGAAATAGAATGACAAATTACATGTTATAAATGCATTATTGTTAATTGGATATTAGAATATTGAGGATATTGTTGTTATTTTAATAACCATACTTTTATGATTTAATAATGATACTTCTATGTAATTAAGATAAAAGCTAGTACATAAGTGGTGGAATGCTGAAATTTTAATAACCTTCCTCTTAAGTATCTAAGATAAAATTTATTACACAAGAAATAGAAT